>OMPB01122208.1:0-13314 GCA_900312615.1 Stylephorus chordatus | reverse complement strand
CTTTTAATTAAAAGGGGGAAAAAAATGAATACCATGAATACCGTATACCGCGGTATTTTGGTCGATACCGTACCGTACTGTGAAATTTCATACCGTTACATCCCTACTACTGACAAATGCGGACATATAGCGAAACAGACACATTGAATGAATACAGATTCGTATTTATTTAAACTGTCCAAAAATAACAACTAAGGCTACAACATGAACATTGCCTATTTGTATATAAACGAATATAAACACTTGCTGTATAGCATATTAATATGTTCTACACCGAATCAGCGATACAAACATAAAAACGCAATGTTTGCAATTACGCAATGTTTTTGAACTGTAGGCTAAGCAATGGAAAATAACAACATATTAGCCTCATTAGCCACCATCAATTTCGTGTTTTATAGCCGTCTTAGCCCCGATAACATTAAGCTATGCTCCAAACAAACTAAACTAAACTAAATCAAACCAACTAAAACTAAATCAAACGTTCTTCGTTTTATTTTAATTTTAATTTTTTTTTTTTTTTAATTCCTCTGATTAATCGAATGCCCAATTTTGAAATTGATTAGCATGGCCCCAACCAACTGTTCGCTTAATCGGATATTCTAACTCATCCCTAGTTTTGACACAAGCATCGATCTTGACATCCTTAAGCGCAGAGCAAAACAGATCTACCACCAGATTTGGATCAACTCTCTCATCGTGCCCCTTGCAGCTGATTACTGAAACGTCCTCAGGAATGAGGAGTTTGAAGGGGTTGATAGTTTATAGAGCAATGACAATTGCACACACCCCCCCATATGCTGTGGCCAGTAAGAGACTGACGGAGCATTTAGAGGAGGTGGCACAGCTGAGCTTGAGACAGCACTTCGTGTAGAGACGTGTCCGGAGGATGCACGTGGTCAGCGTTGACCTTGTGGTCTACCTGCCGACCAGCGGGGGGAACACCGCTAGCGGATGCCCTGCTACATGGTCGTGTTGTTCTCCACACCACACCCTGCAAGGACTCAGCTGTCAATGAGCGGATGAAGGAAGACACACATAGCCCAGATAAGGCAGACTAATAGGGGTCGTTTTCCCTGACATCACTTAATCTTCACCATCCTACTGTACCTCTCTCTCTCTCTCTCTCTCTCTCTTTCTCTGTTACTTTCTCACTGTGTTGTGTTCGTTTAACCCACTGATTCCACTTTCCAGCCATGTAATAAACTTTCTGTTCTCTGGCATCCAATCAGACGGGCTTATTGCAAATGCGATGTGTCTGGGTGCTGATCCAGAGACTGCCCTGTAGACCAAGATCAAGGATTTGAACTTGATGTGGGCAGCTACAGGACGCCAATGGAGTGAGACATGAGTATGCTTAAGGTGGCAGAATACCAGACGTGCTGCTGCATTCGGAATCATCTGCAGAGGTTTAGGAGCGGGTGCAGGTAGGCCGGCCAGTCGAGAATCGCAGTAGTCGAGCCGTGAAAGCACAAGTGCCTGGACCAGGAGCTGTGCAGAGTGCTCGGCCAGGAACTCTCTGATCTCCCTGATGTTATACAGAGTGAATCTGATAAAATGATGTCAGGACAAGAACCAGGTGGTTGCCTGCTCTATGGGTAGCTGGGGTGTGGAGAAGTTTCAGGTCAAACGAAGGAAGCAGCGTGAGGATGTCTGCAGCTTGCGGTCTGTCCAGCTGGATGTTGGAGTCCCCTACAATCGCAAGCGGAATGCCATCCTCTGGGATGGATGACTATAGCGTGTCCGGTTCCTCCACAAAGCTACCCAGCTGACCTGGGGGGGCGATAGATAACAACAATATACATTTTAATAGGGTCTGTGATGGTGATTGCATGGTATTCAAATGAAGTATTATTGCAAAGGGAGCACAGAGAGGTACATTTCCAGTTAGGTGAGAGAAGCAAACCTGTTCCCCCTCCCCGCCCTGCCAGGCGTGGAGTGTTGGAGAAGGAGAACTGGGATGAGAGAGCAGCAGGAGTAGCAGAGCTCTCTGGGCGGATCCAAGTCTCTGTGAGAGGATCTGGAGAGAAGACTGGGTGGCAAAGGCAGGGATGTAATCAGCCTTGTTGACCACAGACTGGCTATTCCACACTCCCATGGAGAGGGAGGTGGTGACTGCTACAGTCTTAGTGAGCGGTCAGAGGTTGTCTGGGTTCCGCTGCCACCTGTGAAAGGAATGAGAGATGCGCCTGAGGTGAATGACTGGAATGGTCTGAAAGCACATGATGTAAATGAAGGAGGATATAGGGAACCAGTGTGTACTGGTCACACTCAGATTGACTCGAATAGTCATTACATGAGTGATGTCTTTACACGACAATGGCTGACGCTTCCGCGACTTAGTCCAGCAAAACAAAGTTACAGAAGTTACAGACTACAAATTCTACAAATATATTTTATTATGGTTAAATATATTTTGCCATCATGCTCTATGGGAACCAGCTAATGAATACATTTTTGTCATTAAACTGATTGCACAAACTCTAGCTCTATTGAAATGTTGCTCGGCCAACAGGGAGATATTGTTGTTCCATTTCCTTATTGTAAGTCACTTTGGATAAAAGTGTCTGCTAAATGCCCTAAATGTAAACTGTAGGCTATGGCATTTTTAGGATGTCTTGGTGGACTTCAGGTAAACAATTGCTCTCTTTATTGTGTTCTACTCAGTATAGAGAGTAGGAATCTCTAGGCTCTGTCTTCCTGCATCACTTCAGGCTTGTAAACATCTGCTTGGTATCCTAGTCCTGGCACCTTTACACCCTGCATATCCTCAACCATTTAGCCCTGGAATCAGATCAATTGATTACAATTAACCACTGGAAATGGTTTTCTGATAATTCAGCTCCTGTTGGCTATTATTCAAAGACTACACAAATCAATACATATGTTATACATGGGAGACGTTGTGCTACATCTCAAACAGGCCTCAGATAATTACAAGCATTCACTGGTATTCCCAATGAGGTCCTTTAGATTGGCCCTTTATTCTCTTGTATTTATTTGGTTCTCCTTATGTAAGCATTGTGTATTATTACTGGAGTTAGAGGAGGATAAACAAACACAACTCAAAGTCTGGCTTTGACCTCGCTGTGATTTTACAAGTCGGTAACGTTGGGCGGGAAATGTATACTGGATACGCTGGGCATCCAGTGGATACGTTGGGTATTTGGGCATTTCCCGCCCAACATTACCGACTTGTAAAATGTAATTACATCTATAGTGAGCAAAACTGACAGCTTGTAGAGAAATGGCTGCGATACCATATTGTAATGGTATCTGTTAGTATCGTTTGAGACTAGCTCTATTGAAATCTTGCTACGTCAAACAGGGAGATATTGTTGTTGTTCATTTCCTTCTGACAAATGTACTTTTTGTAAGTCGCTTTGGACAAAAGTGTCTGCTAAATGCCCTAACTGTAAATGTATTTAATATTGTTAATCTAATGCATGCAGTAAGTGCATTCTATTCATGAATACACTTGATTCAAGTATGGTCAAATTTAATTCATCTTTTATAATACTACTGTCTGCTAATGTTTGCTATTTTCTATGTACCGAGGAGAGCATTTCAAATCAAATCAACCGAAAAAATACTGATAAAACACCGATATAATTAGCTCAATCTGGGTAAAAACACGATTTAATGTATTTAAATACCCAATACATAGAATCATTAATTTAAACCCTAAGAGTCACTAATGGAATATTATGTAAAGGAATTCATTCATATGTCCTTGTTCTGTTTACTTTACTTTTGTTTAGATATCCATAGAGCCTGCCATTAGTTTTGTGTTGACAGGAGAGCAGACAAACGGGTTCCTGCTGTCATTTAAGTGTCTGAGTACCATGAAAAGCGCTATATAAATATAATGTATTATTATTATTATTATTTTTATTATTATTAATTAATTAATTCAATCAGGCCATCACAACTATCTGTGATCTCAAACGATCAGGGATATTAGGCTCTATACAGTAGTATTTACTGTCCAATTTTTTGAGCACTTTTTGATTACAAACAACTCCCCTCTAGGTTGTATTCAAAAGCAACGGTAATTCTGAATCATAATTCAGAATGATTCATGATTACGATTCATGAATCATAATCATCTTCAGGAGCTACATGTAGCCTATCAGTACAACTGGGATCACGAATCATTTCTGTGTCCCTGTTGAAATTGGGTTGTGTGCCGATGACTGCTCCTCCCTGCTTCCGACAGCCCTTTGGCCTGTTAATCATAACAGCCGCTGTTGCAACAACCCCTACCAGCAGCAGCCCGGCCAGGGCTGCACCCAAGGCATAAGCGGTAACATTAGAGGATGGAGATGGCTCTGGTGTATGGTCCTCTGGGGGCTCATGAGCCAGGTCAGTGGGTGCGAGGCTGAGGGTCCTGCCTTTATCTTCAATCATTTTCACTGCCACAGTCAAAATTATCTCCTGCTTTGAGATGCATCTTTGTATGTCGCTATAGTAATCCTCAATGTACTCCTCTTCATCGCCATCTAGGAAGTCGGAATCGTCGTCGAGGAAATCGGGCCCCGCTAGGACAACACACCAGTATATCCCGGAATCTTTCTTTGTCAGGCCAGAGAGTTTGAGGGAAGAGCCATCTATAGACACATTCACTCGCCCTGCCAGGTCACGTGGGATGGATACAGAGTGGCCCGGGGCGTCCTGAATTATGCTGTCCTCCCCTGCTTGGTAGCGATGCCACTGCACCCTGTTGGACTCCTCTTGAGGTACATTACATTCCAATAAGATATCTTCTCCTTCGAAATCTCTTTCTTCTTTGGGTTCCATCCTAGGGCAAAGAACCATGAGGTACTGAACCACAAGAGTTGGGGAGAAACAGGAATATTTCCCCATGTGTTTGATAGAGACAGCAGGAATTACTAGTGAATGGTTTTTGGATTCATCGTCCTCCGAGATATATATCTGATCGATGTTTGTTCTACCCGCACTTGATGTTGGTGACTTTGTAGTTTCATTGATCTTCCCTAGCGGAGTCTCCCATCTCTGGCTCTCGTAATTAGAGGAGCAATGGAGTGACACTTTGTCCCCCTGTGAGGCATAAATTGTCCTCACATCTGTCATCTCAATCAGGTCTATATTTTGGAAACTGAGGCAATTTTGACCCCTCATGGCAGTACAACAAAAGTGTTGGCTATGCTGTAGCACACTGTTGGATACACGAAGCAACATAGCGTCATTTCTTACCTCCACGGCACCCTGTAAGTCCATCACCAGAGGATCAAGTGACACACTGCTATCCAGGAAGAGAGCAAGCTTATATGATGGACCTACTTCCCAGTACCAGCGTATTGTGGTGTCATCCTGAGCCCCATAACTGCTGTTGCATCGAAGCTCTGTCCCTCCGTCTTCCATCACAATCACCTCCTCAGACTCCACCTCCTTGCCGCAAACAAAGAGCTGTTGTCTTTGTTGGTTGACCAGTGTCTGGTTCTGCCAGCATTCAATCCTGTAAACACCCGAGTCCCAGGGCTTAAGATGACGGATCTGCAATCCCAGAAGCTGGTGGTGGTTGATGACGTTGACACGACCCTGGAGGTCTTCGGGAGGGAAGGAGGCTATTGCATGTGCTGAAGAGTTGCCCAGGAGCTGGTCTCCACTTGGAGTAGATCTAAAGAAGACAATGTAATCTACCGCAAAGCAATATCCAATCTCAATGACATCACCCTCTGCTTTGAACACAAGCTCTGGCTCCTCAGTGTTGGCCATGTTAAGTACGAGAAAGAGCAGAAATCCTGTAGTCCTGATGGCATGCATGTTGGTTCTGTATGCTTGGCCATGTGACTGACACATACTGGTATGTGTGATGGGAGTAGGCTGTTTTTGACTAACCTGCTCTGAGTTGTCACCTAAGTTCTGCTTCCTGCTCGTATAAATGTTTCCCACATACTTATGCAAACCTGCATAAAGACACTTAGAGCATTCTGCTCATGATAATAATAGGCCTAATATTTCTAAAATCTGATTGTACAAAACAATCCACGTGACAAAAATAAATAAACACAGTAGAAAGCAAGCTATTTCATGTATTCGCTTTTATCAAATATGAATAGAAAATTTGGGAAATAAAAACAACTCAGAAGATTAAACAAACAATGACAGCCGTAAGCTTGTGGTTTACATGCCCATGTGCAGTTGGACTGGTTTGACTCAGTTGAAGGCACAGTCTTTCCCCGTGCCAAAAACCTCAGAAGCTTGATTGGTTTTGTATGAGTGATGGCGTGGCATACATGCATACTACATTTAGGTTTGTTTGGAATAGTATTCATACAGGTATGTTTAACAACTGAAAAAAACAGTGTATGTCACCCACATAGTCAATAAGAAAAAGTATGATTTATAATTTTAATAGAGATTACAAAAACTTTCCTATCTGTGAAAGAATTAAAACACAAACTTCTGTCAAGTTTATCGATCTGGCAAAACAAGAGTTATGTGTTATACACACAGACACAGAAATATAGATTCATAAATTTAAACATATTTCTGTCAATCAACGGATCAAATGCTGTCGAGGTTGGCTCAGCCCAGAGGACAAGACAGCTTGCGGAGTTGGTAATCAGACAAAATTAACACCCAACTGTGTAAAGCTTTAAATGTTATTTTAATAAAATAACAGCATGTGCAGTAAATTGATGTGATAGCATCCTGGTTTTGAGACTCCACAGCTGCTTTACGACATCAATTAAAGCATTTTTCCAAATGGCTTAATTTATAAACAGTAGGGACTGCAAAACATATTTGCTATCAAGTGGTTATAAAACATGAAAGGTTGGAAAACTATTTGAAAGCTATATTGAATATTCTGCTATGGCGTTGGTTTGCAGTACTTTTATTCTCCTCTTTGGAGCGCTATAGGACAATGAATTGCAAATCTACTACAGAAAAAGAATTACACGTCACATCCTCGAGCGAGTCGAGCCTCCTTAAAGATATTTACGTTTTGCATTACCTTACCTTCTTACCTCTGTCTAAGCTGCTTCTATCAGCAACGTTTATACTTTTAAGTTTAATTACAATCTAAGTAGCCCAAATGCTTTCTATTTCTTTGCTACAATAGTATAGTTGAACATAATATCAGACATACGTTTTATGCCTTGGTAACTACAGCCACGTAATTAATTTCATACAAATGTCATCTATGTTGCGGCTGGTGACATCACCACTGTGCCTGCAGTGTGGGCGATGTAGAGCGATCCAAATAAATGCACGTTTATGTACGCTAAGAACGGAAGAAAACCGGAACACCGTGGATGCCCTCTATCGTCTGTCCGTGGATATACAGAAAATCCGACAACGAAAGGGCTGGATCCTGTACCAAACCCCAACTTATGTTAATGAAGCAGCTGAGTTGTTGAAGGACATGGGGGCATCCGGCCCTGTAGTTGCTCGGGTCCTAGCACTCTACCCTGAGGCAGTCCTTTGTAACCCCCAGCAAATGCTGGCTCAGAGGGACCTATGGATGTCAGTGTGTCCAAACCAGAGAGACATTGTTGGTATTATTGAAAAATTCCCAGCTTCTTTTTTCACGTGTTCTAGCCACCATGCCAACCAGCAAGACAACATTACTTACTTCCAGGACTTGCACCTCAACAAGCGAATCATCACAAAGCTGATGGCTAGCGCTCCACAGAGCTTCAGCCGTCCGGTAGAGGAAAACAAAAAGATGATATGTACTCTCCAGGTATCCTACCTTGAGCTTGGGGGAAAGGACGCCAATATGAAGATTTGGCTTCAGAAGCTTTTGAGCCAAAACCCTTTCGTTCTGCTCAAAGACCCAGAGATGTTGAGGCAGAATTTGCAATTCCTGACAGCGAAGGGCTTCACAACCACTGAGCTCCTCAGCCTCCTATCAAAGCTCAAGGGCTTTGTCACCGAACTAAACCCTGATGGCATGCAACACACTCTAGCCTTCTCACGGGGCACCTTGGCCTGCTCTGACGAAGAGCTCCGGCAGATCATACTAAACTGCCCCGCTCTGCTTTACTACTCTAAGGTCATCCTGTCTAAGCGCTTTGAGGGACTTCTGAGTGCTGGGATCAGCATCTCTCAGATTATAGAGACTCCAACCGTTCTAGAGTTGACCACAGAGATAGTGACCTACCGTATACAGAGACTGCAGGCGTATGGGTATGAGATCAGCGCTGGGAGTCTGGAGGTCCTGAGTGGCACCAAGAAGGACTTTGAAACAAGCTATGGTAAACTTAAGTTACGTAGAGAGAGACCACTGTTTAATCCTGTTGCCCCTTTGAAATTAGATGACTGATAAACCTGCACCTGGACAGAAATATGGGTGATTCCCTTAAAAATTGCTTTCATTAACAATTATCTGAAATTCAGGGAGGTATGCATAAATTAAAACATACTTTTTGAGATATATTGCCTTGGCAAATGATACATTTTTAATGTCCTATTAAGTTAGTATATTGTTTTCTTGAGATAAAGGATGTTTTCAGTAGAGTGCGATTTTGCGATACCGCAAAATTTGGTTTCGATCTGATACCAAGTAAATACAGGGCCAGTACAGTTTTTTTTTAAGATACATTTTTTGGTGTTTTACAGACAAGACAGCAGAGAGAAGAGAGATGGAGCACTGTAGCAGACTGCAGAGTAGAAGCAAAAAAAAAAAGGGTATCGATCCCACTCATGCGAGTATCGGAGAATCGTTCCAAAAAAAGACAAAGTATCGCAATATGATATTTTCGGATCGATCTGCACACCTAGTTTTCAGAGAGCCAGAGCCTCAGAGATGTCCATGTGTGAAGATGTTACTGCTGTACTACACCAGTGGCAAGCTTAAGTAACCTACTTCACTCCACCACATTCTACAATAATGACTGCATGCAGGGCAAGAGATCCATTTCCTTTGCTATGACTAAAAACAGCTTATTTTCATAAAGAATTCAAAACCCACATCAGGTTTTTAGTTCATTATACTAGCAACGTTTTTATGGCTAATGTCAGCTGTGTGAAGTTACTTAAAAGAAATAATTTAGTGTATGCTTTAGCATCAATGTTCTTCTTTTGAGCATCAGTTGACATACCCTCGATGGACTGCCAGGCATGCAGTATCACGTTCACACACAGTATACTATGTGGGGTTCACAACAGTGGAAGAGGTTGGTGGCGGTCTGCAGCTCAGCATGACCATGTGGTCATGGCAACCATCACCTGCCATTTTTAAAAATATATAATTTTCAAATCAAGACTCTGGGAATGAGGCACACTTTTTGTTTGTGTTATATTGAACCATTCAGAGATTGTAAGTAATATTCACTAGAACCATCTCATCGCAGCTCATTTAGAATTACAATTGGAAATATGTCAACCCATTTTACTCCACAATTTGTCTGCTGTCCTCCATGCATAATTTCAGTTGCAATGTTGAATTTCAGCCTCCTACAGTATGTTCATCAGCTGTCTTTTTATGGTTAATAAAGGGGGAGTATACATTCTTATATTACATTTTTGACATGACAGCAGGGGTTATTAGTTAACACATTTGTCGTGCATTAATGGATGATACCTCTAAGGCAATGACACCTGCAATTAAAATATACAATTTCAAGCTGACGACTACTACTGTGATGCATATTCTGAAGAAAGAAAGTCCATGAAACTATTAATGCAACTATTATAAGACATACAAACTATATGCACATTGCACACATGCATTTATCCCCTATAAAAGCATGCTGATTGGAGTAGAAGACTGACATTTTTCTCATCTAATGGCTTTAATTTGTCTGTTAGCTCAGCTGATTTACTGCTCATGTTTAAGGTAGAACATGTATATATTTTATTTCTCCTGTGTAGCATTCAGGAGTACAAGCAGCTTTATAGGCATGCATAAATCTGTTATAGAAACCTTAATGAAGTCAATACAATTATGAAAGCCAGAAAAGTTTTAAAAATTATGATAAATGACAATCATTTTCGGAACATATAGCAAACATTTCAGAACAGATGCATCTGGTAAAAGCACACTTTTCCCCATCAACTGCTTTTTAGATAATGCTTACTGCAGTAAATATTCTGTAAGACACAATTTGCAAGTAGTTGCTGATGACTTAATAGACAAAATATCTAGAGATAATTAGCTACAGTAATCGGCATCACAGATGCAAATTATCAAATTATATGACTCCATCTATTGGCTTAAAGTAGTCCATACAGCATAAAGCAGAAAAAGGGACAAAAAACTGTTTTGAAGACATAGCCTATGACCTCAACTATCACCCATTACCGCTTGGTTTTAAATTCAATTACACAATGTTTTAACTGACCCGCAGTTAACCTGAAGATCAGGTAAGGATCAACACAGTGTATATTGCATAGCAACAGAAGTTTATTTTTTATTATTATTTTTAAAAATCATTAACTATTGACTGATTTGAGATACTTGAGGAAAATTATCACTGACATCATTGCAAATTTCTTTCTTATATACTTTGAACTTGTATTTAATACCATTCTCCTCTTGAATTTCACTTGGTACACCAGGAAATCTACAGTAATCAAAAAAAAAAAAAAAAAAAAAAAAACAGGTTAAATTTTACACAGGAAGGATCAATTTTATAGTTACAGTATGTAGTTACTTACAGTAAATCTATAATTATTACAAACTATGAAAACGGTGTCATACACGTGCTTGATTAGAAACGTGTATGCATCTTTACTACTTCCTACTAAGTGTACTGGAGTGTTAGAATAGCCATACCTGTCTTGATTTTTAAAGACTTGTCTGTCAAAGTGAGGAAAGAAAACGTCGCATTCGAAGTCGGCCATGACGTCTGTGAGGTAGACCAAGTCGCACCATGGATGCATCAAGCCTTCCTGAGCACAGTGAGGAAGCGAGAGACAACCAAGGCCTTGAACAAATGATGCAACATGCTTTTTTTTCCCTTTGACGCTCAAATGTTGAGCCTACTTTACCTCATAGACCCGGGTCCCTCCTACAACCCAGATGGTTTCGATGAGGTTACTGAGAGGAGGCACCGTGGTCAGGCGAATGGCACTCTCAAAGTCCTGGTTTAGGGAGTGTGCATTATCTGGAACAGCACTGCATGGATAAAGAGAATTATCAGACATTAACAACCCATGATAAATCAAAGCCTTAACCCACCCACTCTCTTTTTCTCTCCCAAATTGAATAGTATTTCTGCAATATGATTGTCGGACTATTCAAAATGTACAATAATATATGTATAGCCTACGTGTGTGTGTGTGTGTGTGTGTGTAGCAGTGCAGTGTGAGTTAAAGGGTAAGTTCGGAATCTTTGACATAAAGACTCATTTTCGACTGATGATTCTCACGAGACCTTTTTCAATTCAGTGCACGCAGTCGTGCGCTTGGGCAGAGAGGTTAATGCTCATGCTAGCACAAGCCTATAGTAACTAGTAGCAGACACTACCAAACTCAATTTAAACACTCCACAGTGCACCCAAAGTTAATAAAATATGACAACAGTCTAATGGGGTAATTTGGAGTATTATAGCATACTTTTAGAAGTCAAATTATCCTCTTATCCTCTTCAAAGTCAGACATATGCCTTTCAAACGTGGCATCATCATGGGTAAGTCGAAAATAAGGCTTTATGTCAAAAATTCCAAACTTACCCTTTAAGAGCTTACCCCAAAGTCTTAGATAAAACTACGTGCAGTACATTAGGTATGGAAGACATCCAATCTGGCTTTGAGTACCAGTTTGTTTTCCCCCACACCAGCAAATTCAACTTTCCTGTAGCAATAAAAAAAAAAAAGATAAAAAAAAAAGGAAAATCCACATTACGTTATCGAATTCTTCAACATTCACACAAAACAAAATCTCCTACTCCATCTCCAGTGTTAATACCTTGACGAGAGACACTGGTGACATTGTCCAAAAAGTACTTGAATTCGTTCCTGTGGGGGGAAAAAAGAAAACAGAAATTATTCATTTGTAACAGTTTGAGGATTGGACCCAATTAAGCAGACACACACGGTTTCCAGGTAAAACAGTCTTTAATTTATATGAACAGATGGACACTTACAGGATCCGGATTTCTCACAAAGACTATAGCAGGCAGCATCAATGCAAGATCAAACAAGGGGGCAGTGGCAAAACTACCATATATGCAGGTAATGCAGCTGCATTGGGGCAGCAATAGTTTAGGGCTAGCACCATTGTATCATAAGATCTTGGATCACTGAATCTACAGTATACACACTAAACTTTAAAGGTAAGCGGCATTTATAGTACTCAATGAGCTGTCATCTGCTCCATGGTGTCACATACAGTATATACTTGATGTCATTCATGCACAAAATAAATATTATAATAACATTTACATATACAAGCATCATACATTTCTAAATCAAGTTTAAATAAAGATTATTGGGCGATTTTAATTCTGGGTTATAGTAATTGGACAAGCACATTACTGCATAGTAAGAGTTAAGAAAGCAAGTAAGTTAACGACGACGAGCAATGGAGTACAAATATAAAAGCGGGTTTCTGAAGCGAAATTTGAAAGAAGCAGCCAAGAATGAAAAGGCAAAATATGATCCGGTCCTAAAATATCTAATTACTAATTAAGTTGCCCAGCTCGCTCATGGAAATACCTAAACCCATCAGTACAAAATAAGCTTATCGACGTCCTTACAAAACATTTCCAAAAAGAAATTCTGGATGAAATACAAGCATTTTTTTCCTGTTATTATGGACATACCCACATGAGTCAGATCTTCAGATACAGTATGTCACCATAGAAGCCAGTGATGTGAAAATCAAAGAGCCATTCGTTGGATTCCGTGAGGTGTCCGATTCGTCAGCCAGTTAAAGGGAAAGTTGGGAATTTTTGATGTTAAGCTTCATTTTCGACTTACCCGTGATGATTCTGACATTTTTCAGCTCCGTGCACCCAGTAGCATGCATGGGCGAGTGGGTTTAGCCTAATGCTAGCGCAACCCTATAGTAGCGGATAGCATCCACTACCAAACTCAATTTACACACTCCACAGTGCACCGGAAGCTAATAAAATAGTACTAATAATAATTATACAATTAGGACAGTCTATCGGGGTGAATTTGAGTGTTTACAGTGTTGTTTTAGAAGTAAAATTGACCCTGTATTCATGTGTGGACCGGAAGTATCGCTCCGTCTACTTCTGGAAAGACTTGGTCATTGTGATTGTATAATTATTAGTACCATTTTATTAGCTTTGGGTGCATATGTATGTATGTATATATATATATATATATATATATATATATACACACACACACACACACGAGTAGAGGAAAA
>OMPB01122206.1:0-14426 GCA_900312615.1 Stylephorus chordatus | reverse complement strand
AAACAAAGAGAAAACCATCAGCTGGGTATGAAAAGTATAGTCCACAATGCACCAACCAGGAGTTTAGATTAGTCAATGATTGATATTAACAATTTAAAAAAAATGTGATTGATGTTTTGGATGTTTTTGGACCGATCTTGCTAATTTGAAGTAGAATTGCCTATCTCAGTCCCCCAAGGCTGTATACCAAATTTGATGTTGATACAATCAAAATCCAAAAAGTAGATGTCACATTACTTTTTCAGTTTATTCAAATTAGCAGAAAACACACCATGGCAGACTTTTATGGTCCAATTGGCTTTTTTGTAGAGCACATTGTGCTGTATATGTGTGTCAAATTTCAAATCAATCAGTCACATTTTTGGGAATGTGAATTATAGCGCCACCATCTGGCCGATTGCAGCGATGTTTCTTGTGAAGCATTTGCACATCAATTGCAGTTATTGGGCCAACTTTCATATAGCTCATTCCAGCTCACGGCAATTTCACACAACAAATCAACGGAGGAATAACAATAGGGTTCTACGCCTTCGGGGTTTGCACCCTAATGACTGAAATGTGTTGTGTTGTAGGTGGCCGCATCAACAGCAGGGATGTTTGGATGTATAACTCACAACTCAACCTGTGGATCAGAGTGGCGTCCCTCAACAAGGGCCGCTGGAGGCACAAGATGGCCGTCCTACTCGGCAAGGTAATTTTTATTATATTTAACCTTTATTTAACCAGGAAAGTCCCATTGAGATTAAGAATCTCTTTTTCAAGGGTGACATCATAACCTTTTCCCTTTCTATTATGAAGATAGGCATCATCGTACATGTAAAACAAACAAGCATGACTCAGCGTTTGCAGTATGGATTATATGTCATATAGCAATGTGCCAGTATTTCTATTCACTCTTTGTGTCAGTTTTATCCACCCATCAGTGTTCCCACTATTCAACTTTACCAAATGTAAATGTATGTGCGTTGGTGCAAAAGTAGGTTTCTAGGACTTGTCTGGAAGGTCTAGGTTTGTCTGCCGACAAACACTTTCGGGGAGTAGACAGGTACAGTAGAACATGCTACAGTACAGCGACATGATCACTTGGTAATAACTATTTAATACCATATCATTTCAAACATCGTTATTATTACCTTGCGGTTAGTAATCACCAGTTATGTTTTCTGAACTGGGAAAAACTGCGCCGTGAGTGTAAAAGCATGGTATTGAATATGTTTTAGACACTAACAGTGATGACTGACGTTAAGCAGTGCATCACCATTAGTAATTACAACTTTTTCATAATGTAAGTCATGAAGTAATGAAGTTTGAACTCCTAAGACATTATGTTAATAGATAGATCATTGGATTCCTGTCACTTTAAGTTGGAGCATTTGCATTTAAAGGATCCTCCAGGTTGTCTATCAATAGAAGTGATCTAATACAAAATATCTGATTCATCCATTTAGTTGCCCCGGGTCTTGTAAACTGTCATCTCTTATTGCTAATGCCAAATAGCCAGGAGCAACTGCAACGGATACAAGGCCGTTTCTATTAATTAAAATAGATAAATAGGAATGTCGTTTAAACTGTTCAACTGATTCATCTAGTAGTCACTCACTAGAAGTTAAGTCAACGGTCACTTAACGACATAGCTCCAAAGGTATGCCCTTCTGATTCCATCCCTAGTATATATATGTGTGTGTGTGTGTGTGTGTTCGTTCATTTCCTTCTCTGTGACAGGTCCATATGTCTAGACAGGAAAGCTTATCTGGCGCTAGTTCAGCGTTTCTTTCTGGTAACATGTAACCTGACTGATTCCAGAGATCACCGGTTCTATTCTGACCCTGCATCTATCTATGGCGTTTAGTACAGTACTAATGGCAGTAGGATTTCAGCGGGTCCTAGCCAATGCCTCACACCTCTGGGTTAAAGATTGACTCAGCTCACTGTATACCATATCAAGCTTCATCTGCTGCCCGCCATGCACTCACAGCTTGCAAGTGGCTTTAAACAGCTGCTCCGACAGATGAAAGGTCAGAGCATAACTGAGAAGTGTAAAAGTCCAGTGTCAGGCATCAAGTATGTCTTTTTTTAACACACGGTCAGGCTTGTTATGTTTTTACCATTCAAATTACACAGCGGACTCAACGCAGGTCTGGGTCACACAGTGCATTTATTTTCAACACCTTTTTTTTTTTTTTTTAAGTTCCAAAACTTGATCTACAAGTTTTAAGTCACAACATGTTGGTTGGTATGAGACCCTTCTAAGGGGAATTGACTGATTCACTTGTAAAATACACGTCACGTGTTCCTGCTGCGTGTCTGCGCTGTAATTATTTGTTATTTGTGTTGTGTGAAGCGGCACAAAAATCATAGTCAAAGTGGCACAATCATCTTAGTCAAAGCATGCAGCGTGTGAAGTGTGGAACATTTTAGGTATGAAAACAATCATTTCTACAACATAAATGGACACTTCCCAGCTTCACACACACACACACACACACACACACTCATAAATATAGCTATTCTCTGTGGCTTTGCACTCTCAATGGGTATCTTTCAACAGAAAGGTCACAACACAAACTGCTTGTTGTCTTTCACATCAATTGTGAAAACGTTCATGGTGGTCTTAAGGATAGTTCCAAATAGACCCCAGAACCAACCCGAGAATGCTTATCTGCACTGTAGAATAAGCATTCTCGGGTCTTATAAGCAGTCTTATAAGCATGCTTATAGGAAACACACACACACATACGCATGTGTTAAACAAATGACCGCCTTTGCACTATAACAATGAAGTAATTATTGACCTGCTCCGCTGTGGCTGTAAAAAAAAAAAAAAAAAAAACAGCGATTGACCCCACACTGAGTCATGGTTCAGTGTGTGGGCAAAAAACAACAACAGGGTGCACTGATATGGCTGGAGTCTAGAACATGCCGATGTCTATTAAACCTGAAGCTATATCTCATGTAAGCCTGAGAAAATAACCACAGGCAGTAACGTGAAATCAACGTTTCTTAAGTGAGCTCTTATGAAGAGTTTAAATACCTTTTAAGTTCAAGTAAGTTCAAGTATTTTTATTTATATAGCCAATTTAAGTAGTGATTGTGTTTAAACCCTTAGGGCAAATGCTTCCTGTCATCTGAAGGCTTTTAAACAAAATTGCCATGGTTCAGGAAGATTTACATTTAGGGCATTTAGCAGACGCTTTTGTCCAAAGCAACTTACAAAAAGTACATTTGTCAGAAGGAAATGAACAACAACAATATCTCCCTGTTTGGCATAGCAAGATTTCAATAGAACTAGTCTCAAACGATACTAACAGACAAGCTGCTGAGCACTTGTCGATGCCAGGTAGCCTTTAAACATATATATACTAGAGTATGTTGCAACACCATCCTAATTTACATTTACATTTAGGCCGTATTTGGCAGACGCTTTTGTCCAAAGCGACTTACAAGAGTGCATTTGTCAGAAATGACTTACAAAAGTGCAAAGGTACAAAAGTACATTTGTCAGAAATGAGCAACAATAATATATCTCTGTTTGGCATAGCAATAATTAAATAGAGCTAGTCTCCAACGATACTAATAGACAAGCTGCTGAGCATTAGTCAATGTAAGGTAGCCTTTACACATATACTTGCAACCCTATCCTAATAGCTGTTTTAAGTGCCAGGACATACAAGTGCCAAGACATATAACATTCAAGTGCAATTTATATTATTTTTATTCTTTTGTGTTTGTTGCAGCTGTAAGGCCCAGCGGAACTTGAACTCTGCCTTTGCCATCATAATGGGCCTCAACACGGCAGCAGTCAGCCGACTCAACCAGACGTGGGAGGTCAGTGTGTGTGTGCGTGAGAGTGAGAGTGAGTGAGAGTTTTGTAGATGCTTTTTATACTAATCTCACCCTATTTTTTTTCATTAGTCTCCATACATTTTCTTACCGTTGCTCTTCCTTTCAGAAATGTCCAGGAAAGTTCAAGAAGCTCTTCTCTGAGTTGGAGCTCATCACGGTAATAATGAGTAGAATTAACTACTGTACCTCCATTCAAATTTATCTTTTTTATTTTTATTTCATTGTTTTTTTTTCACTCTCTCCAATGTTGGCTGCCCCCCCCATTTTTTACTCCTTTCATCCACCTCTGCCTCTCCTCCTAGGACCCCTCTCTCAACCACAAAGCCTACAGAGAAGCTTTCAAGAGGATGAAGCCCCCCAAGATTCCATTTATGCCTCTCATGTTGAAAGGTACAAACACACACACACACAGAGGGTAAGTCACGGGTTTGCGTGTTAATGCCGAGCATACCCTAATGTCCTCGTCCTCCAAATAGATATCACCTTCATCCACGAGGGAAACAAGACGTTTCACGACAACCTTGTCAACTTTGAGAAACTGGTAAGTTGAGCCATTCCTCAACCAATTTCTTACCGTTATTCTTTGGGTTTATCTGGGCAAAGTGCTGAGGGTGGAACATTTGGATGTATTGATACTAGCACACCAGGGTGTATTGATCTAGTCTCGTCTATTTATCTGCGTTCCATTGGTCAAAGGATGGCTGTGTCTGATAGGACAATTTTAGCACAGTTTTCGGGTGTATGTAAAATTGTTGTGTGTATGAATGCCACACACACGCACACACACACACACACACACACACACACACACACACACACACACACACACACAGCCATGGCTTTGTACCAGAATGCATTGCTTAACAAGACAGGTCAGAGCTGTGCAGCTTTATTATTAGTTACTGAAGAAGCTTTTCTGTCCCCCAAACTTGCAGCATATGATAGCGGACACCGTGCGCCTCATTCGCCACTGCCAAAGTGACCAACAAGGTGGGCTACATCCTCTGTGGTATTATATGGTTATCTCCATAATATAAATTCCATTTCCTGTTTTTTCATTGTGATAAGCTTGAACTATCTCCTTTTACTATTGTTAATCATGGTTTATTGTTTTATTTGAACATACTCTCCTCTGCTGCCAAGTTGCTGTACTGCATACTCTCAGGGTTTTTTCCATAACTGAAATAGCTTCACTCATAGTTTCCCAACAACCACAGTTCTCAGGGACTCTGAGTCATTTCAATACGCACATTCATTCACCTTCCTCAGTGTGCGCACAGTCTGCACACGTACACGTATGCACAGTTTGAGTTCATTGAGCTCCGAAATAAGTCTTATTTTTTTGTCTGTGCATCTGTATCTATATGGTCTCTCAGGCAACGAGGTAACCGGGGGCGACAGTGCAGAGGTGAGAGCCTGCGTTCACTGCTTGCACATCATCGACAATCAGCAGACACTTTTTGAGCTCTCGCACAAGCTGGAGCCACGCGCCTGAATAGGGAAGACTTTCAAACAAACACACACACATGCACGCACACACACACACACAGCACAAGCAGAAAGCAGGGGCAGTCATGGTGCGCTCGTGTCAACTGGAATATGTACATGGTGCCATGTGTCCCCACTTAACCCCGCGGATGACGGACGACGGCGTCTGAGAAGGATCCCCAACCTTACATTTCAAACTCACGAGCTCCCTGGACTCTCTGCAAGAACTGTTCCACAGCCAGAGCTTGTGCACCGTCAGAGGGAGATGAAACAGCATGTCTGTGGAGACCGGACAAAAGTGGAACTTGTTGGACTGAATACATTCTGGTTCATATTGTTGTGATGAGCTTTTTGGTCTTTGTTTTTTTTTGGAGTATTTATGAGCTTGTTCCACAGGTGGGATGGTTCCTTTAGTTTTCTTTTTTTTTTTAATGGTTTTTGGCTCTCTCCAGGTTCACAGGCACTTGGAAGAGGCTTTGTCATTTCAAAAAAAAAAAATAAAAATAAAAAAAATAAAATAAAATCAGAATAGGTCTCAAAGGTGTTAGGTGTCAAAGGTGTTTTTTTGTTTTTACACTGATTGGTCAATAATCACATGCCTGGTCCCTTAAGGCTGTCGATATACAGTATAATCTACATATTACAAATTAATAGATGGCTCCATGTATACTTATGCTATGGGTTTTTTGCGCTCATTTTTGTATTGTTTGTAGCATATGTATACAACAGTGTCAATGGTGTATAGGCAGCGTTCATGTATACATGTAGGCTTGTGAAAGAAGCAAAAGTGCAACATTTTTCTATCTCGGAAAAATAATAATTGTGCTGTATGTGCCACAGTCCAGCAAAAAAAAAGAAAAAGCACTCCTCTTTGTGGACAATATTTAATGGACGGATCCTGAGTTTGTACGTATTTAGCACATCTACATGTCCCTGTGCCAAATGCCTCTTTGCGGTGAGTTGAACATGCAGTGTGGATATAATCATGCAACATAGCTGGAGAGCTCTGGGGTTGTACAGAAATCTTGGCCAATGAGACAGTCACAGCAGCTATTTAATCCTTTTTTTTTTTTTTTTGGAACGCACACTGTATTGATTCCCCGCCCACGAGGACCAAGCGTAGCTGACTTCAAACACAAAGGACTTTCCAACGTTATGATGACTGAACGAGTAATGTGCTCTTTTCTCGTGGTTGCTATGGAAACGGCCGTTTGTGTTTTTCCACCAAAAAAAGAGGACAGTTGCACATTCCCGGGATTGCCCAGTTACACTTATAAACAGTTTGTTACAATGCTGTTGTACTCTTAGCGACTGAAAACAGCTTTGTTCCTAAATAGTCCTGTGTACATGTGTAACTGATGGAGAAAATGATTATTGCTCCACCAACTCTCCTGGTGTATCTAATGCTTTGTTGTGACTCTGAATTGCTCATCATTACTTGATATAGGCCTCAGGCTAATTTAGCGACCAGTAAATCAAGTCTGATATATTTTGGACTGTTTGTTGGCAATAGAGAGTTATTTTTTAAGAATCTGAAGTCATTTCTATTTTGTTTTTACTGGCATTCCCAATGATATGACTAAAAGCAGCAATGTTATTATCCTGCTCACGGGTATTGTCTTGGTTAGCATTTAGCAAATAGACATTGAGCTTCACTGCCATAGACTTTCATCAAAATAAGTCACACAAGGAGCCTACTTTTACAACATCTATGTTGAGCAACAATAACGGGCATTAAGAACAACATAGTTGTTTATGCCTTGTCCTTCAATCCAACCGTCCCGTCTTGATACCAAAGTTATCATTCTGAACAGGTCATACTGTCACTCATAGTGCAACAGATCTTCCAAGAGACTCTGCCCTTAAAATCCTATAGAGCCAAAGCATATGGAGAATGTTGTTCATTTATCAATTGGCAATGCAGGCTCCCCATTGGGTCAATCAAACATTTTGAAAATGTAAATGGATATCTCAAACGCACATTACATTAAAGACATCCTTTCCAGTCCTGGCTTCCTACTACTAATAATGATGTCTGAGACAAGACTTACATACAGTCTTAGTAGTATGTGAGTCTTGTCCAGATCACAGAATTTTAACTAGTTTAATGTCTGTGTATTTTGGTTTAGTAAATATTTATTCCAACACGAACATTGACCGAATAGAGAGATAGCGAGAGGCTTTCCATTGACCAACTCAAATGATTGGATGTGCCAAACTATGTCCTAGAAGTTGGCTTGAAGCTGTTTGTTCAGGCTGCACTTTCCCCAAATGTTTTATTGACAGAATGGGGAGCCAACTTTTTGGATGTTGGCACCAGCCTGTTTTGTGCACATAAAGTCTCACAAACATGAGACTGCCCTCCAATTCCTGGTTTACATGTTTGATTCACACGTCTGGAAGTGAAATGGGATTCTGGTTCATGTACTAATTTTTTAAAAAGCTGACTGATCCAAGACTTTTTTTAATGTAACCCAAACACTGATATCCTCTTGAAGTCTGTTTTCAGTAAGACCCTTTTGCATCTCCTTCCAATTTTTTGGGGGGAAATGTCCCTGCTTTCTTTAGTTTTCTTTTTAGAGAGGCTCAATGGTTTTACATTTTTACATTTACATATTCTATGTGTGTTCATGATGCACACGTGCACATGTGCACCTTTGTTCTCTAAATCTTAAAGTGCTGCATAAATGTGCTGCTAGTTATTTATTGTAATATAATTGGTTATTTATGTGTTTTTGAGGTGGCAAAAATGTCTGTTGATGTGCCATGGCAAGAGGTGCTTCAGGTCATCATGGAGTTGCATACTTTCATTAAAAAAATTGTTAGGTTGGAAATAAACAGCTGGAAGTCAAAGTACCTGTTGCAATTTGTGGCCACTGGATGGCAGTAAACAGTCCTCAGTGAGTTGCTTGTATCGGTCCGCTGATATTACTTTAAATTATTATTGAATAACAAATGTAGAGGTAAAAGACCGGTGACTGGAATAAAAGGACTGTGCAGGGTTTGTGTTTTGTAATGGATCGTTGTCATGACTGTAAAGTTCTGTTTAAAAATGCTGCTGTTAAACCTGTTTGCATGACGCGAAAATAAATTGCCCCACGTTATCACAGTGCAAGAGAGAACAGATTGAAGGCTTTGTATTGTTAACGTTTAGATATATGACCATGTTTGGAATGTTATTATTTTGTTGTTAAAAAAGAAAAGAAAAAAAAACAATATATAAAGATGAATACAGAGCAATATGTTTTCCCAAAATTTGGATAGCTGAAGCCACATACCTTTTCTTAAGCAGCATTTTATTATGTCAAAGTTTTACTGAAATTGAATAAATTACAGGTTTTACGTGACATCTACTAGTGTGCTGGTAATGTTTTTTATTTATTTTATTTTTTTACAGAATTTGGTTAACAGAATTTAGAATGCAAATGATAAGATCCTGTTGTGTCATGACCAGTTGCAGTACAGATGTCCTTCATCAAGCAGATAAAGGAGATCATGCCTCGGAATGGGAGAGAAAGGGAGACCAGAAATGTATTTGCGCTTTTCTTTCTCCTGGGCGCTCTGAATGGGGCTCTCGCTCTGGCGGCTCCACTTGCCAACCCTTCATCTGACCTTAATGCAAAATTAGAGCGTGGCTCATCCCTTGTTCTGGACCCAGCTGCTACAAGTAGGCTATGTTGCTAGTCATATGATATGGGCCGACGCTGTCTCAAGGGGGAAACCTTGCTGCTATCCATAGCCTGAGTGAAGTCAAATTCATCACCACCCTGATTAACCACTTTAATCCGACCTGGAAGGCGACTTGGATCGGCTTGAGTGATGTCCATAAAGAAGGCGGGTGTATGTGGTCCGATGGGTCCAAGGTAGAGGAGCCAAACAACCATAACTCCCTCCTCAAACAAATCCGTGACTACACCTCACTCCCCAAACACATCTGTGACTCCACCTCACTCCCCACTTTCAAATCATCCCTCAAAGACAAAACCCACCTCTTGAAAATTGCTTTTAATGTTTAATTTAATTGTTGGAATTTCGTTGTGTATTTTCTTATGCAATGACAAATAAACTACTATTACTAAACTTGATCCCACATGTTTTTATCCATTACCCCCCTATTACTTCTTTCATTTTATCTTGATTATTTATTTATTCTTTTCCATGTAAAGCGTATTTGAGTACCTTGAAAAGTGCTATATAAATATAATGTATTATTATTATTATTGACAATATTGAGAGGACTGTCCAGGGGGCACAACGGAAGCACACAGATCCTGGGGAGCGCCCACCTACTGTCTGTTCATGCCTGACTCAGCTTGCTCTCAGGTTCAGCAATGGGCTCATTCCTCCAGGCTAACATGTCATTCCGGGGTGGATCACATGTTGTCCTTCCTGCAGCAGTGCTTCTGGTTTCTGGTTTCTGGCCATCCATGGCGAAGGACACCCGATACTTCGCCGCTGCCTGTACGTTATGTGCCCAGAATAATCTATCGACTGTGCACATCTATGGACTCTCCACTGACATAGTCTCAGACCATGGCCCCCAGTTTTCTGCACAGTTCTGTAAATCTTTTTGCAAGCTCATTGGAGCGAGCCAACCAGGATCTGGAGACGGTCCTGTGCTGCCTCGTCTCCAGTCATCCCACCATGGAGCCAGCAGCTGGTATGGGTGGAATACGCTCACTGTTCACTTCCTAGTTCTGCCTCTGGTCTCTCCCCCTTTCAGTGCTCCCTAGGCTATCAGCCCCCGTTGTTCCCAGACGAGGAAGAGGAGGTCAACGTCCCCTCTGCCCAGGAGTTTGTCCACCGGTGCCGTCAGACCTAGAAGAGAGCTTAGAACAAAGTATAGAACAAAGACATGCATTTACATTTACATTAAGTTGTAGATAGAAGAACACATTCTAGTCGTTATATGATTGATCATTAACCTTACTAGGAGTTCATTGCATATAAAATTAGATACAAGCAATAAACTGTAGGCAGGAAGCAATAAGTATTAACAAACTGTAACAGCATTGCTTTCATGGTTTGGTGGGGGGACCTTATTGAAAGAGGCATTTTAAAGCCAGTTATATCATTATATCTACACACGATAGTATGGGAATTGTCACAACTGTCAGGCATGTGTATAGACATGTGCAATTTCAAGGGGGAATTAAAAGCAAGGCCGTTGCAGAAATGCCAAATGATTGCTGTAAAAAAAGAAAGAAATCCAAGGTAAACAGGACTGCACACACACACACACACACACACACACACGTATGTAGAGAAGAGACATGCACAGAACACACCATATTTTCTTTGTCATGGTTGTCTTCAAGGTGCTCATTGTTAGCATATTGATGGTTTTTCCCACTCTGCCTTTGCCATCTCCACAACAGCCATCTAAAGACACGGTAGCAGATCAATGGTACTGTACACGGAGACGGTAATGGAGCAAACTGCTTGGTTTATACACACACACACAAAATAGTGCACACTGCGGCAACAGTGTGCAAAAATAATAACTTATCTTATTCCAATAACAATACGACCAGCCAACATCGACCGGCCAGCGTTCACAATTCCGTCACTCTGCTGTTCCTCATTTCTTGTCCCGTCACTGTTGAGGGTTTTTAAAGACACAGGTAATTAGCAACAGGTGGAAGGACTTATCGCAATCACCTGACTGAGTATTGAGTCCCGCCCCCCAGCCATCTCTCCCTAGCAGATGGATCACACCCCACACCCCTGCACATATACCATCTGTTTTCATTTAGAACTGGGATGATAAAATACCTGCCACAAACCGAAGCCACATGATCAACAGCCACATGACCAACAACCATTCCCCTATCTTTCACATTTTATAACTGTAGTCGGACGTGGCGTTGCAGAATATGAAAGTGACAGTAAGCCACAAAGGACCTAAAGCCCCTTCTGTCCCTGATAGAGCACTGAGGTGGGGGTTGTAAGGGGCCTTTATGAATACCTGATGAGCTCATCCAGGGAAGTTCACGCCTGAGAGGGTAGCAGAGGCGGTATTCCCCATTTATACCTGCCAGATTCTCTACCTTTCTCTGTCTGTGTCACGGTCCCAGTCGTACCTCCAGTCTATTCCTTATGTTTCCCTATTCCCCCATGTCTGTGCTCCTATACTCCCTCTGTTTGTCTCTGTGTGTATTTGTATCCTCACTGCCATCCGCCTTACCCCCCTGTGAACAGTCAAAGCATTTCTCATTTCCATTCTACTCTGTGTCTGTCTTCTGCGTTTGGATCCCCCTGTTGATTCTTACAGAACGATCTGTCCCACGTGGACTCAGCAAACACAAACTCTTTTCACCAAGCCCTCGCCAGTCAAGGCACGACCAAATTATCACTCTACGCCCCAAAAGAGGAGGCTCACCAGCAGTCAGGGTGCTGGTGAGCCAAACAGCCTCTTTCCCCTGTTTCCCGACCCCGAATGCAATTCCAGTCCACACTGTGTTGGAACCAACAGTCCTTGTCTCTGCTTGCATTAGTGGACTCCGGTGCAGATGAGAATTTCTTGGACGTAGACCTTGCCTCCCAGGCTGGCATTTCTGTGGAGCCACTTGATATCCCCTTGGATGCTACTGCGCTGGATGGGAGACCCATGGACCGTGTTTGTTACACACTGTACGGTACTGCGTCTTTTCCTCCCTGGTAACCATCGTGAGCAGATCCGTTTTCACCTCATCCCCTCTCCTCATGCCCCTTTGGTTCTGGGCCATGGTTGAGGCAGCACAATCCCAATCTGGACTGGTCTACTGGTGAGGTTGGAGTTTGTTCTGTCATTCCTCATTCCTGCAATCTACCCTTCCTCCTACAGAGGTCACTGCCTCCTCTTCCACCACTGAACCCCCTGACTTGTCCACCATTCCTTCTTGATCTATCCTTGAGTATCTTGATCTAAAAGAGGTGTTCAGTAAGGTACAAGCTCTTTCACTGCCTCCACATCACCCATATTGTGCCATTGATTAACTTCCTCCAGTCGACTGGTCTGGCTGGCTGTATAAGCTTTCCCGTCCAGAGAGAGAGGCCATGGAAAAATGCAACACCGATTCCCTAGCTGCTGGTATTACCTGACCATCTTCCCCTGTTGGCACTGCTGCTGGCTTCTTCTTCATGCGCCCGTGCATTGTTTACCATGGTCTGAACAACATCACCGTTAACAAGTATCCTCTGCCCCTGATTAACTCGGTATTTGAGTCTCTTCACAGAGCCACGGTTTCCTCCAAACTGGATCTCAGGAACGCCTCCAATGGTTTCTTGGCTTTACCAACCTCTACCGTTGCTTCATCAGGGACTATAGTCGAGTGATGTTGGGAACTGTGAGTTGCTAGCAGGGAAACTTGCTTTGGAGTGGAGACACTGGCTTGAGGGAGCAGAACATTTGTTCATCAAGCCCATCAAGCTCGTAGGCCATTGTACTTTTGGTTGCTCTAATTTCACACTCACCTACTGTTCTGGCTACAAGAACGTGAAACCCGATGATCTCTCTCACCAGTATGTGTCAGATGAAGCCCCTTCCAATCCGGACACCATACTCTCATCATCCTGTGTTGTGGCCGCAGTTACTGTACCTGGGAGATCCCAGGTAGCCCAACAGACTCAACCAGACTTGGGTTATGGCCCCTCTAATTGTCTCTTTGTGCCTGACTTGGCCTGCTCCCAGGTTCTCCAGTGGGGGCATACTTCCCGATTCGCCTGCCATCCAGGGATTGGTCGCACCCTATCAGTTCTGAAGCAACATTTCTGGTGGCCCACCATGGAGGTTGACACTCGTGCCTACGTCTCCGCCTATACTGTGTGTGCTTGTGGAAAAGCCACTTACCGGCCGCCTGCCGGCCTTCTTCGTCCCCTGCCTGTTCCTGGTTGCCTTTGGGCACCCAACTACCAACCAGGTCAGAAAGTTTGGCTCGCCTCTAAGAACATTCCATTAGCTTTCTCCTCACCATATTGGCCCATTTGAGGTTGAAAGCATCACCAACCCACCTCTGCTGACTACCCAAGTCCATGAGAATACATCCCACTTTTTATGTCCCCCAGTTGAAACCAGTGTCTGTCAGTCCCTTGTGTTTCCCTATTCCCCCGTGTCTCCTCTGCTCCCTCTGTCAGTCTCTGTGTGTATTTGCTCCTCTCACTCTCCCAGCTCCCTGGTTGCTCTACAATCTAAGATAAGATAATCCTTTATTGTCCTACAGACGGGGAAATTCTCATTGTTACGGCAGCAGGAGATAATGTAAAGAATATAAACAGCAGCAGTAGATAATGTAAACAATATAAACAGTGAGGTATTAAAAAAATCAACAAAAACAATATATACAGTATAAAGAATAAATAAAAATAGAAGTAAAGATAAAAATAAAAATAAAATTGCACGGGAGAATAAGACTACTGTATAAATAATAAGAATAAATCAAATATCTATCTAATAAAGAATAAATCTACACACCTGCAATCCATCTCATCATCTCCTCAACAGTACATCAACCCGTTCTTCAGCCACTCATCCTCAAATCGTTGTTTCAGCCAGTGTGGTAGATAGTGAATAGTGAATTCTAAGCCTACTCTCTTGTTGTTGATTGATTGCTGAATTAGTTATTGTTTTTCCTATGCCACAGGATCATTGCCCTGCCTACCTGTCCTGTTTGCCTGTCTGTCCTGCTTAACTGACCTGCCTGCCCTGCTTGCTCTGCCCCCACTGCCTTCGCCTGCTGTCATCCTCACTGCCATCCGCCTTACCCCCATGTGAGCAGTCAATAAACCGTTCCTCATTTTCATTCTAGTCTGTGTCCGTGTTCTGCATTTGGGTCCCGCAGTTGATTGTTACAGTCGGTCTGTTAGTCGGTCTGTCTGTCTCCGTCTTAATATCTCTATTCAAATTCACTTTCTAAAAAAAAAAAAAAAAGCATCTGCATTTAGCAGATAGAGAAATAGAGCTAGTCTCAGTAGCGTACCGTGGGGTTTCAGTCAGGGCCTTCAGTAACGAACTGCACCACAGCATCAGCAGTAGCCGGTGGCCATCATGACACCAGGGGCTAGCGCCGATACGTTGCAGGGCCCGTGGGGCATTCTGTCTCTCTCTACGCGTCAAC
>OMPB01122194.1:8151-20829 GCA_900312615.1 Stylephorus chordatus | reverse complement strand
AGATGAACAGTAGGGATGGATGCCTTCAGTCTTGTGTTCGTAATTCCGTGCATTGAATAAGCAAAAGCTGTGGTTAAATCCTTTTTTTTAATTGATTACAGCTTGCAAGTAACTCATGATCATGGTCAACGCGGGTAATTCACAATATCCACAAAACATTATGGTGATTCCAGATAACCCTGTGTTCATATGTGCGCTGCGCATCAATAAAGTCACCAATATACACACTGCGCCTTGCGTTTGCGTTAAGAGCTGGTCTGAGTTGGTCTAAACGCAAGCGCGTTATTTGACCTAAAAATACACCAATATATCACTGCGCCCGTCTGTTTTCATTGACACACCCCCTATTGCGCTGGCCAACCCACTGTAGCGCAAGCGCGTTTTGCAATGGCACGAAAATACCAAATTGGGCGCTGACGAGCACCAAAATACCAATTAGCGCCTTGCGCTCTGCGTTAGCGCCTTGCGCCGGCACCAATATAGAGCCCTTAGTGTTGTGAGAAAAAAAACAAACTAAAATAAGCGGTAGTAATACTCGTGTCGACCTGCAGGACCGGCAGGTTTGGGTAAGCTTACTAGAAAGTATCACAGGATCGGGCAAAGCACAGCACAAAGCGTCAAATATCATTAACTTACTGAAACATTGCATGTGCATTCATTTACTACTCCACATTCCACCTTCTCTTCCCCTCTCTCTGTCACTCTCTCTCTTTCAAACACGTCATACACGTTTTTCACCGCCGGCACCAAAACTCTCTATTTTGGTCAGAAAGTAGCTAGCTATGATAAATTACAAACAGGCAATGCTAAGGTTGCACGCATAGTGAGTCAAAAAAGTAAGGTGTGAGAGTGATTTGGGCAGGTTGTCCTGTCCAGACTAAGTGATCTGCTTGAGCTGTGAGGCATTATACAAATATGATGGCCATAAGACGGGTACATCAAACCTGAATCAGCATTCATGTCGTGGGCCTGCTGCCCCACCACCTAGCAAGCCCACTCAACAAGCTCCATTTAAAATCAGCCCTTGGTGTCAGTATTCTTGAAGAACAAGGCACCACATGCAGCAAAATCTAAACTCGTGGACGAGTTTGTGGAGTTCTGCTGCTCTGACCTGCGCCCATTTGATGTTGTGTCCGGTACGGGGTTTTCTCATGTGGCACAAGGGCTAATAAATATCAGCACACGTTATGGGGCAGAGGATGTACATTGTCACGTAATTGGCATCACAACCGATATGTGGACAGACAGCTAACAGTGCTGACATGTCACTTCGTCACAGAAGACCAGAAACTGTTGAGTCGGGTGATTTCCACTTTAGAGTTTGACACGACAATAAAGAAAATGGCCACAAACATACACAAACAAATCAGCAAGGAACTATTGGAAGTTGGCACATTAGCTGAGGGCCTGTCAAAAGTTTTGTTTGTAAGTGATCAGGATCCTAATATCAAAGCTGCACGAACTATTCGTGGATACTGTGCGCAGCGCATGTAATCTATAACGTCCTGAAGCATAGAATCGAGGAAAGGGATACGCCAGACTTCATGAGGGAGGTGACTGACCAAATAGCTGAGTGCAAAAGCCTGGTCGCGTACTTGAAGTCTGGTACATAGCACGCTCAGCCTTCTGTATGCTGTTGTACAAGAAAGTGAGACTGGAACAGCAAGCAACATAGGGAGATCCTGGGGATGATTCGGGACAAGGTGCAAGAACAGTGCAAGGAGGACATGCAGGTGGAGGTCCTCCAAACAACTGGAGAGTCCTTGTCCCAAAAGATATTGAGGGCAACCGCTACCCAACGCTCAACACAGCCCTGTTGTGGCACCAAAAGCTGAAAAGACATTGTGAGCCTCTGTGTGGGGATCCATGCTTTATGCGACACATCCACAGCTCTTAAACGAGAAGTTTATGATCACCCCAACCCATAAATTTTCCACCTTCTTCTCTCCATGTTTCAAGACATTGAAAATGCTCCCGCCAGATGAATGGTTGGCAGTCCAAGCCAAAGCCCAAAAGAGTAACAGCAGCCCTCATCCTAACCCCGCAGCCCCAGTTTGTACGCACGCACGCCTGGTACCTATTAATATTAATAATTTAGCCTGTAATATGTTATTATTTCAGCTTGTAATACTTCAACCTGTAATTTTTTCATAATTTATGGCTAGAGCAGTGCTGCACATTCCAGCAACAAACTCATTTGTGTGATCGAAGCGCATTGAAATCGGTTAAATCCTGGAACTGTGGACTCCGTTCTTTTTGTACACGGTGCAGCCAAACACTAGGCTAAAAAAAGATGACTATTTAGTTAAAATTTAGGCTACTGTTGAGATGAAGGATTGTTTGTTTGTGTGTGTTAATGATTACTTGTTACATGTTTCTTGCTTTTCTATTCAACAATAAATTCAATCCAATTCAAACATTATTTACAGACTCAGGATCCAGACACAAAGACAAAAGACAGCCAGCAACAACACAGAAAATAAATTGCATACAAACACAATAAAAGACCGAAATAAAGAACACCGTTAGCGCTGTGGTGCAATTATGTTGCTATAATACATAAACTTGGTGCTTTGCGGGTCAGGTCAGGTTCCGGTGGTTGATTAACGCATATTTATTTAGTTGATTTTATTTACTCAAAATGGTAATCAGAAGACACTTAATAGGTATTTATTTATCGTATAATAGTTAGGGCAATGTTCATATTGTAATATTGTGCTGATAAGTATTTCTTCACAAAAGTGTTAGAGATTTGGTGATAGTTTCTATGCTGATTTATAATCCAGTTTCTTTTGCATTTAATTCACGCACATGCACGCGCGCGCGCACACACACACGCACAGTGCAGTAATGTACTGTAGGACCTCCCTTGGGATCATCCACATTAAACAGGAACAGATGGCCAAGCATACATTCACTTGGTACAGTATGCTTCAAAACTCACAATTTTCCACCGGAGCCACTATGGGTGCATCGCAAAAATGTTGTGTGCCTCACAAGCAGGGCACTGGCAGAGGCGCAGTAACAGCTACTCAGCCTTACAGCAGACCTATGCTTTTGAGGATGTTCTCAAAGATGACAACATTGTACATGACAGTATGGTAATGAGGTGCATCCCACCACTTACATCACACGTGACAGCCCATGTGTGTGTGCGCGCACGCACACACGCGCCACTAAATGGTTATACGCCAGTAACGCCACATGTACTTTTGGGAGCTTTAATCAAATAAATATGTCCCATTAGCCTTGAAATGGGTCTTGCATCCCTCCAAATAGCAATATCTTTGGCCCTCTCATAAATTTACTTCAATATCTAAGTTAGTCTGTGTATGAGCATGCATACCTAGAGAGCGCCCAGAACGGTTCCATTTGCCATTATATTCATTTATTCTAGCAAAGCCAGTTAATTATTTGAGGCCATATATTATGAATGTCTATATTTAATGACAGCCCCATTTATATATATTTTATTCTAGTTTAAATAATGCAGCTATTTCTCATGCATTCAATGTTATTGCGTAACAATACAAGCCTTCCAAACACGATAGGGCCACAGATGAATATTTAATATGCTTCACGAGAGTTATTAATTATGATGTGCATGCTTTCACCTGGACAGACCAGAAATACTTTTTTTTAATGCTTTTGTTTTGATGAATCACTGCATGTTGTTTTATGATAAAATGACAGCTGGGCTAGCTGTTAATCACGTGGCAGAATGGAAGAGAGAAGGCAGGCCGGTTTCTGTAAGAATGAACACGCACGCTCCACGGTGGCAACTGAAGAGTCAGTGTTGTACCCCAATGGCTTGATGGAATTAACTCTGGAGCAAAAGAGTCTTTAACATACTTTAGTATTTTATCAGGCAATTAAACGTAAGCTCACACCAGAAACAACTTGATTGCTCAAGGCTATGTCCCTGTTTGTATGCGGGTGTGCACATTAATCTTCATACCTTTTGCTTGTTTTTCCACACGCATTACGCAACAGTAAAACCAGCGACAATATGCCTTTCCTCAATTGCGATTGGAAGTATCAAGTCGGAATAATTGTTTACAGCTATCAAACATCAGAAGACCCTCCGTTTTCCTGCTCTACATTATGTCTTACGTCATTGCGGCTTATTTGAATCGTTGAGACCCACTGAAAAAATCTCTAGTGGCAGAGATCTCTCTGCCAAGCTACATACTCAGATACGTACATTTCAAGACGCAAATTCACTTTGCAAGGATAGCTTCAGCCTTTCATTTGTGTCCCCAACTTACTCTATCAGAAGTTAACAATTATTGACATTTCATTTTAAAATTTCAAAACAAATACAAATAATTAAAAGCATACTGTATAAGAATACAGGGAGATACGAATAGTAGCACTGTTGTACACCTACAGTAACCACCATCCCGCAGCAGTGATTGGTGCAAAACCTCGGGCACAATAACACACGGACGGTGTTAAGAGTGATCACCGTTCCTTTGCAGCGCCGTCGATTGTGTTGGCGGTACGTACGACGAAAATGAGAAAGGAGAGAATGTTTTTGTCAGAGGAAGTGGTTACAGGGAAGTGCTCTGGGAGTTGGGTGGGGTCCATTCAACAGATAATATTGAGAACTGGGACAGCACGTTGTGCAGACTGGAAGCACAGTGAGCGCACCAGCATCAGCACTAGCGCGTTTGGAAGCAGGTCCCTGTGAAGATGATGATGCAGCGCGTCAAGGGGGCTATTTTGGCACGGCAGCAACCACTGTTGGAGTTGCGCAGTCTCCAAAGACAGGATACACCTGCCGTTGGATCTCGAAATAGCACAGTTACCTGCACGGGTTCATTCATGTTGGGTATTGAAGAAATTGCCCTTTATTTCTGATATAAATGTGTGTTGAGAACAAACCAAAAAGAATGAAATGCACACAATGTATGCATTAAACAAATGTTGTAAAAAAATAGGAAACAGGAAAATCCATGACTCATTTTTTTAACTTTCCTACTACATTTTTATTTTATTATTATTATTTTAATAAACTGCATGTGTATGCCAGCCCAGTCGTAAACTTCCAAGCACTAGGTGAATATTGCATTTGTGGGAAGGAAAGAAGCATTTTAAGAACGTGTAAAAAAAATTTGTTCCAAGGCAACCCATTTAAAATAGGATAGGGACCAAGTGGGCGGTTAAACGCTGTCCTAACCACAAAAGACAGGAATTCAAGCCTAATCCGTTATACAATGATATAAAGACGTTGTTCTGTTGTGTATCATTTAAAAGAAGGGGAAGGGCTAAAGGCCTGTGAGATACAATGCTAATGTTATGCATGTTAACGACACCCCCCCAACTCCGAGTCGGGAAGTGTCGTTAAAAATGTGGGCCTGTAAAGCCCTTTGAGACTGTAAAAGTGATAAAGGGCTATATAAATAAAAATACTTTGACTTTATGTTTTAATGTAATACATACAAACACAAGGCTTTTCTCTTTATTAGCTTCTAAGCAACTATCCACCCAGGGTTATGTTGATACAAATTGCTGTGTCGTCACCAATTAAAGCAATTTTGCTTCCGTTTGTGCCATGGCTCTTGTACATGATATGTGTAGATTTTCATTTATCTGGTCTCTGAAACAAAGAGGCAGGAAAAGTTGAAAATGAAGTGAATTATTAATCAGACTCTTTTCTCCGACTGTTTCTCCTCTCTGATGCGGTTGTTTTCTCTGACTCTGGTCCCTGTCTCCAGTCCCTCGTCTTGTCAGTCCTGCTTGTCTGTCTGCCCTGCCTACCCGTCTGCCTACCTGCTAGTCTATCTGCCCTGCCTACCCATCTGCCTAGCTGCTTACCCGTCTGCCTACCTGCTTGTCTGTCTGCTTACCTGCTTGTCTGTCTGCACTGCCTACCTGCTTACCCGTCTGCCTACCTGCTTACCCGTCTGCTTACCTGCTTGTCTGTCTGCCCTGCCTACCTGCTTACCCGTCTGCTTACCTGCTTGTCTGTCTGCCCTGCCTACCCGCCTGCCTACCCGTCTGCTTACCTGCTTGTCTGTCTGCCCTGCCTGCCCTCCCATTTCCCTTGATCTGCCTTTCAATAATACCTTTGCTAAATGACCTGTCTCCTGGTCTAGTTCTGTGCTTTGTTTCACCTGCTCCTCCTCCACAGAACACTGCCCACATTTAGATGTGCCTAATGTACACTTTAAAAGCAGTTCTACTTATTAAATTTCACTTGTATCAAGCACATCTGTAACTGACCATTATTTATTAGCAATTTTCTACAAATTGCTTACCATGGCAATAAGCTAAGATGAATGGCACACTGGCCAAATCAGAATGGGAAGACAGAATGATACCAGAAAGAAGAATATCCAGTTAGGAGATGGTCAGACACACGCTTTTGTACACCTGGGAAACAAATGTTGTACATTTGCATCAACCTTTAATCCTTTAATGCCAGGATTAAATTACATCTATTTTTGTCCACAAGGGATGATGTAATGGAGGAGAAACATTAACATATCATTTTAAGAAAATTAGTTCCTGACTAAGAAGGGTTGAGCTTTTCTCTTTCATAAAGGAAATAAATGCACTTCTTATCGTGCTTTGACTGGCTACCAGCAGCACTGATACAATGACACCTCAGTGGTGGGTCTTATTACCAACAATGATGAATCAGGATACAGCAGGGTAGTAGAGGAACTGTTGTGGTGGTGCGAAGCCAACAACCTACTGTAATACTTATCTCTAAAAGTAAAGAGCTGATTGATACCAGATACCGGTAAGGGTACAGGGTGGTATGCATCAGGCTTTGGTGGATTCGGGCTGTATGCGGAGTATGGTTCACCAAAGCCTCGTTCGGTCAGAGGCAATGGCAAAGGCTCACGAGGTGCAGATTATGTGTGTGCATTTGGGGATGTGCATGTTTACCCGTGTGTGTGGCTGTCTCTTAAAATTAAGGGGAAAAAATATAGAATAAAGGCCGTGGTTAACTCTCACCTTTAATTTTGGGTACTGATTTGCTGGGGTTTAGGAAAATTGTTAGCGACTGCAGTAGGGTGCATTCACGGCCGGTAGGGAAAGGTGTGTTGTGCGCTGCGCTCGGGACTGATGCGAGGTCGTCTGGGGTTGATCAGGGGAACGAGGAGGTTGGACCGGGTGTACCGGTACGGGCTCCTCAGTTCGTGGAGGTGGAGGACTTCCCGGCGAGGATATTGGCGAGGAACTGGCGAGGATATTACCCAATTGTTGGTGCCAAAAAGCCGTGGGGAAATTATTTTCCAGGCGGCTGATTATAATCCGATGAAAAAACACTTAACCGGATAATGGTCCGATTTTATTGGCCGGGAATTTGGGGGGACGTGCGCCGCTGGTGTGCCTCCTGCTCAGAATGACAGCTGGTTAGCCAGCCAGCCATTCCAAAAGCGCCCGATGCGCTCGATGCCATTAATGGAGGTACCATTTGACCGCATTGGCATGGACCTCATCGGACCATTCGACGGAGTGCTCGCGGACATCGTTTTGCATTAGTTTTGGTGGATTATGCAACACGATATCCCGAGTATATCTGCTAAAAGTGTCACGCAAGCACTGTTTCCGGTCATCTCCCGCTTAGGAATCCCTAAGGAGATTCTGACAGACCAGGGCACGCAGTTTATGTCACGCACTTTGCGGGAGCTGTATGGGTCGCTGGGCATTAAAGCAATACGAACGGTCGAGCGGTTAAACAGGACATTAAAGACCATGATTCGTAGGTTTGTGCACGAAGATGGCCGTAATTGGGACAAATGGTTAGACCCTTTAATGTTTGCAGTGCAGGAGGTACCCCAGTATTCCACGGGATTTCTCCCTTTGAACTTTTCTTCGGTAGGAAACCGAGGGGAGTGTTGGACCTTGTTAAAGAAAGCTGGGAGGAAGGTTCAAGCTCAGGTAATAATGAAATACAATACGTCAAGTCAGTAAGACTGAGGCGGTCGCAGCGTGTCCCCGCCCCAAGTCTAAGTGGGAGGTGAGAGGTTTTTTAGGGCTGGCCGGGTATTACCGTAGGTTCATTCCGGGCTTTGCGGACCTGACCAGCCCCCTGACTGATCTGACCCGCAAAGGTGGCCCAGATCCGGTCTAGTGGACGGAGCGGTGCCAAGCGTCATTTGAGCAGGTTAAATGGTTACTATGTGGTGAGCCGGTCCTTCATGCACCTAACTTCTCTCTCCCCTTTATTTTGCAGACAAATGCGTCGAACAGGGGGCTGGGGGCGGTGCTGTCCCAGGAGGTGGAGGGGGCCGACCGCCCAGTAGTCTACATCAGCCGGAAATTGTCAGACAGGGAGTCAAAGTACAGTACCATCGAAAAGGAGTGTCTGGCAATCCGGTGGGCGGTCAGAGCCCTGTGGTACTATCTCCTGGGGCAGGCCTTCAACCCTTTATTCTGATCACACGCTCCTCCAGTGGCTGCATGCCAATGCTATAACCACCCGTTGGTATCTCGCTCTGCAGCCATACAGCCGGTGGCCGGGCCTTGCAACATGGGGCTTAGTCGGGCACAGCCTGGCACAACTACATGGAGCCACCACCCTGTGAACCCACCACCCGCAGGGATAGGCATTGGGGTCGGGTGCTATGTGAGCCGGGCGGCAGGCAAAGGCAATGACCTGGGCATGCTGACCTCCGGCGTCGTAGACTTGAATATGTCACACCAAATACCATACAGTTTTGTGCGTGTCCAGAAAAGGTGTGCCAGAAAGCCTTCTGCAGATTTACATGGATCACATAGAGAGGAAAAGGTAGGAAGGATTCTGTGCAATTCAGGTGTTTGAATAATGAAGCCTGTGCTTCACCTTGAATTTGATGAAATGATGCCTGGTATTAATAGAACAAGACCAGGTCCTGCTAAGGCCCTCCTTCCAAACATCATCCCCAGTCTGTGTAATGTTACCTGTTCCTCCTCCCAGGCATTTTTCAGAGAGAATGTGGCATAATTCACCTGTTCACAAAATATATTTACAAAGTCTAACCACCATGGTATTGGTGGTTACTTCCATTCTGTAGTCTTCCTGCCAATATACAAGGGCCCTTGCATTCGCTGCCCAGTAATAATGCAGGAAGTATGGCAAAGCCCAGTCCACCCATGTCTCTTGGTTTATGTAAATGAGTTTTTGATATTCTATAAAGCCCCAGATAAAAGGCTTAACTATTGTGTATAATGATTTGACAAATGACGTCTTCAAAAAAAATTGGTGATTTTGAAAGTGGTACAAGCAAGAGAGCATTTTGATGGCATTTATACGACCCACCATAGAAAGAAGGGTCCTCCACTTTTCAATGTCCCCCTTCAGTTTTCCTCCACTCTCTTAAAGGACCAGTGACACGGAAGTTAGAGACCATCTAAATTCAGTAGTTTGACGTATTTCCGACTCAAACAGGCTATAGGAACGGGACATAACATTTAGAGGAATTTGATTGGAACGTTGACAAGTGGGCGGGTTATAACAACTTTACGAGAGAGAGAGAGAGCGGTTAGAAACGGATGGATGTTGTGAGATTATTGGTTGAATTTGCCGTAGTAAGATGTGACGTAAGCACTCGAGTGGTACTTGTTTTCAATGAAGTAAAAAATCATAGGATTTGATATAAGATTACAACACAACACATTTTTTGTAATTTTTTGGGTATAAATCGTTAACTAGGTGCCCACTATGACCAAGGATGTGATCCAAAATAGGAAAAATGCATTTTTGATGGCACCACACCTTTAAGGAAGTTCATCTTAAAAATGATTAGTTGCCAACTATATTAAATTAATCACCAACTATTTTGATAATCGATTAATCATTTGGAGCCATTCTTTAAGAAAAGAAAATCCAAATTCTATGGTACTAGCTTCGGAATGTGAATATTTTCTGTTAAATTTCTATGATATTAAACAAGATCTTTTTGGGTTGTGTGAACTGTTGGTCAGGACAAAACACCTTGGGCCTTGGGAAACAGTGATCAACATTTTTTTTTTACATTTTCTGACATTTTATAGACCAAACAACTAATTGATCAATCAAGAAAATAATCAACAGATTAATCAACAGATTAAGTTAGTTGCAGTCCTAAAAATATATTTAAGGACTTTTGGCATGAACTACTCCAATATACTTCAGTTTATCTGTGATTTTGAAAGGAAGATTAAGACTAGATTAAGGGAATTCAGTGTTAAGATCAGCACCCAGACATAAATGCTCTCTTCTGCCAATTAATACAGTGACCTTGAGCTTTGACCAACAAAACCTAATCAGTTCATCATTGAGTCCAAGTGGGCAAATTTGAAGATATTCTATCAAGGCGTTGGTGATGTTCAAAGATTACATTTTATATATATACATACATTATACATGCCTGATGATGACCATTCTATTTTTACTATTAACACATGACCAGACAACACACAAAACCGTGCACACACACACACACACACACACACACACACACACACACACACACACACACAGAGAAGAGGGCGACTATTACATTTTTGGGACGCATACTCCGGTAGGCATAAAACATTGAAAAATATGTGTTTGTATTCTGTGACAAATTGCATTTCACCTCCCTGACTAAACAACATCTGGAACACTCCATTTCAACATGGAAGAGCTTAAAAAGAAGGCATTCATCCACAAAATTGAAGGATACATCTTGCTGTACGCACAAAACAGGCAGGTATATGTGCCAGTCTGTGAACTGCAGGGAAACTGCTTAACTCTTTTTAATCATGGTCTCTCTCTCCCTCTCTCCCGACATCAGTTTATCTCCAGAATCGTAGACAGAATAGCTTAGTCTCTTTCCCACACACTTTGATTAAATCTGCAGCATAAACTGTTGTCAACCATGTATTTTGAAATCCTATGTATCATAAGATGACATTAAGTACACTTGTGTGTAAAAACAAACAAAATGATGGCCTCCCAGTAAATGATGATGCATGTTTTGTATAATATACAAAACATGCATCATCATTTACTCATCATTTATATGTGCATACAGCAATTGTATTACACAGTTTGCCTAGGCTTTAATGCATCAATCAAGCCATCTTCTATTGACAAGTAACCAATGCTAGCAAGCAGCACAATTATAAAATAACAAATTGGCACTATTCTAGTAAAACGATTGATATTTATTTCCAAATACCTTTACAAAAAATACCAATTTTTTTTTTTTTTTAGAGTTTTTAACCCCAACCCTACATTTGTGGTGCATCACTGCTTCCTGGTAAGATTAAATTGACTGGCATAAAACAAACATTGTATCAAGTAGTTTGTTGATGCTTTGGCCAAAGAAAAAAATATTGAAATTACTGATAAAATAGAATCTAGAATCCCACTACCCCTTTAGCCCTTGAGATAAACAGTGTATTCTAGAATCCCACTACCCCTTTACCCCTTGAGATAAACAGTGTATTCTAGCATCCCACTACCCCTTTACCCCTTGAGATAAACGGTGTATTCTAGCATCCCACTACCCCTTTACCCCTTGAGATAAACGGTGTATTCTAGCATCCCACTACCCCTTTACCCCTTGAGATAAACAGTATAGTCTAGCATCCCACTACCCCTTTACCCCTTGAGATAAACGGTGTATTCTAGAATCCCACTACCACTTGAGCCCTTGAGATATTTGACACTGCCTGCGTGGCTCAAAGTCTAACGAGAGACTATTTTGAAAGCAATGTTCTGCCATTTTAGCCCCTACGAGACGCCAGCACCTACCCACAACCACCCACTGGAGGTGCAGCATGCACACTCTCGAGAAAGAGAGATAGAGAGAGAGATGGATAGAGGGAGAGTGAGTGAGAGATAGAAAGGATAGATAGAGATAGAAAGAGGGAGATATAGAGAGAGATGGATAGAGGGAGAGTGAGTGAGAGATAGAGGGAGAGAGATACTGTAGAGGGAGAGTGAGTGAGAGAGGGAGAGCGAGTGAGTGAGATAGAGGGAGACAGAGAGATAGAGAGTGAGAGATAGAGAGGGAGAGAGTGAGATAGTTGTTTACCATTTCTGCTCTCCAACTCCTCTTACCATCTCTATATCTCTCCATCCATCCCTCTGTTCTCACCGCTCCCACAACTGTCTTGTGTCATGGCTTCCTCTGCTTTCAACATTCAGATGTCTTGTGTCATGGCAAAGGTATATTTTTCTTCAGGATCAACCATTTAACTTTTTTCCATTTAACGTAATTTAACTGCTTAATTACTTGGAAGTGGCTTTTTGCAAATGTTAATTGCTTCTTGTTATATTTAGCTGTAATTCAACAAATTACCCCTTGCGCCTCACACTTGACAAGATAATGACATCCGAACAGAGGTACCAATTCAATTTGGCTCACTTGTTGACATGCATTTTCTCTTTATTGCAACAATCTGATTGCAGCTGAATGAAGATTGTCTTTCACTTGTCTTTTTTATTTTATTTTTTACTTTAACGCTTTTTGCATTTCTTTTCCGGTTTTCTAATGCACACCAGGTTTTATCGGAATATTACATTAAAACCCTAGCATTGGAATATTCTTCAGTGTTCCCTCCTGCCCCATGATGCCCATCCTCGACATACCATGTCACCTACAGAGCGGAACATTAGGTGGGACCCCAGGGGAAGCTTAGAAGACAGCCAACCACCTTTTACTCACTCACACACATACACACACCTTCACCCAATCCCTTATCTGT
>OMPB01122176.1:6896-26526 GCA_900312615.1 Stylephorus chordatus | reverse complement strand
GATGTTATAATCATTAATTGTTATCAATAGAAAATGAATACTACAATAGCAATGCCATTTACTCCTGTAAACCTTTTTAAATTAATTCACACACATGGCTTTTTTTTTTGGTAACGTTAATGATCTTTAACATACCTGTCTGCGTGACACAAGAACACAAACATATGCATGTGTATAGCAATCGCCAAGATCCCTATATTAGAATATATAACCAACTAAACTAGAAACCAGCACGGGAATGAACATGATTTTACGTTCTTAAAGAGTTGAACAAACATGTTCCTTATCGTCAACCTTTATAGCATTTAAACATTTACAATTCCAAAATGGCTATTGTTTTGTCAACTTCTCAACTCATTTTGACAAAGCTCGTAAAAGTATCACTGTTGTCGTATGTCTGACCACTTGGCACACACCATCCCCTTATGTGTCCATTTTGAATGTTTCTTGTAGTTTACAATGTTTTTGCTCTGTAGTTTCAACTGTGTAGCCATTCATGTGTAATTATAATAAAGGGCTATAAAATACACTTCAACTGTACTCATATTGTATAACAGATATACCTGATCAGACGAAAATTGATGTCACACAAATAATCTGTAGATCAAGATTTACAAAAGGAACAGGTTACATTTTATTGAACACTGTGTGGAAGACATGTAAATATTACAGATAGGTCTACTAGTGTTGAGAAAAGGATGAAATAAATACAAACAAAACTGGAAATCCCATAGGGATATATAAAACCGTTTTTCTTAAAAGTCTCCATTTAGCAAAAAAAAAAAGAAAAAAAAGAAAAGGAAAAAAAAAAAAGAATAAAACTTGAGTACTAAGCTTCATAAATACAAACATGATTCTAAAATCTATGCCCTAAAGATTACCTGGTTATTATACCTAACATACATACTTAAAATCATCAAAGACATATAGTTCATAAGTACAAAAATGTCCATTTCCTCTTTAACTGGGACCTTTTTTTAATGGTTGGAAATTTGATGCGCCATTGGCAAACCATTCTGCAGCATGTTACTTTCTCGGATCCTGAGTGAAAAGGTGTTGAAATATACCCCAGGCTATGATCCACTATAAATCCACTTTTTTATTATAACTATAGGTCTCATATCTTGTAGTTGTTTGAGTAAAAGGTCAGCACCATCTGAAAACGTTTTATCCATTACAATCTTAACATTGCCCACCGATTTAAGATTAAGAGGATTTCTGAAGTCTACTAGATTTTCACAGTCACTTAATTGATCAGCAAGTTTACCCTTGTGAGCAGATTTTAGTTTGAGCGTGTGTTGCCTTTTGGTTGGCAGTTCAAAGCCAGCTCTATCGCTCAATTTTCGCTTGGAAGCTTGGGCCGACTCTGAAGTTTCTAAAAACGTTAAGATAGAATCTTCAAGTCCTAAAGGCTTATATGAACCAGGCAATAGAACATCATCGCAATTTTCCTCTTGAGCTGAAGGAGTGCCGGGATTTGAGTTCTCTCTGGAACTGTTAACAGTCGAACGATGCCTGAGGGTCTGCATCCTCTCCGAGCAAGCTGGTGTTGGATGTGCAGGCTTTCTGGGGCGGCCTTTCTTATTCACCCCCTCCGTCGTGGTGGAAGCTTGAGATTCTGAACTCTCGTCAGTGGACAGCTTGCCATAATCTTGGGCTATTCTATCCAAAGGCTCCTCGGGATCCTGGCCATTAGGTTTGGTGCCTTCAGTGTCACTTTCTTCCGGCTCACTTTCTTCAGAAGAGGAGCTTGAAGACATGCCCTCCGATTTGTTTGCATCCTTGAATCTAGAGCGTGAATACTTTTTGCAGAATATGAACTGGCTCCTATGATCCTCGATGTATCTCTCCGTGAGGCCATGAGTGGTGTAATGTTTAAACATGCTCCTTTCAGCTCTCTCCACTGTGTCACAGCCAACTATCATGCAAGGGTACTGCAAGGATGACTTCTTGGTGCACAGGGCAGATGCCTCATCATGCGATTTCAGTGTGGGCTTTCCAAAACTGCTCCAATGATCAATAGACTTGACATCTTTCTTCTTGGTGTTTTTCTTTTTGACTTTGTACTTGCTTTCAACGTTTTCTTTCCCGTTGTTGAGTGGGCCAAACAGGCCTACCGATTTGGTCCTTCGACCATCTGTATTTTTAGGATCATAGACGTACTCGTGCTTTTTAATTAGATGTCGGAGGAGGTTTGACTTTGTGGTGTACACGCGGTCGCACCCATCGTACTCGCATTTGAAAGTCTGGTCCACCGACCCACTCTCAGAGATGGCAATTTCTTTGTGGAAATTCTTTATGTGCTCAATGTACTTGTCCACAGAGTCGAAGGGGAGAGAACACTCCGGCCTGTCACATTTAAACGTCCCCACGTTCATGCTGGACATCATCGAGGTGGCTTTATCACGAGTGAACTTGTGAAGTAAAAGGTAATGCTGCACCAGCCTAGTTATTCCCATGAACACCCTAGAACAGTCTTTCACTTGACACCTGACCTCATTGTCTTTCCCTACGCTCTCTTCTCCACTTATTACACTTGCCCTTTCAGCATCGGCTTCCCCGCCTCTTGGTAAGGGCAGAGATGCTTGATGCATAGCCCTGTAGTGGAGGATCAGATTTTGCTGAATGGTGAAAGCAGCGCTGCATCCTTCGTGAACACAGCGATATGGTCTATAAGGGCTAAAGGCATTGTCCGGGTCACACAGTTTGAGTGCCAACTTTTTCTGTGGCTTCTCTCGCTTCTGGTGCTCATCTTTTGTAGGGGTGGTTTTTGAACTGGTCGGTTTGTCTGAAGGGGATGGGACAGGCTGCTTGGACACTGGCTCTTTTGCATCACTCAATGAGGACACATCCAATGATACTTGGCGATTTAATGTGATGCCAACTTCCCCAACGTTCTCCTTCAACTCTGGAGCCTGATTGATTTCATCCTCCCGAGGTGCCTCTAGAGCTTGGTCAAGCTCGGATAACGAGGTCATCTCACATAGCTGCCCATCACTCATATAGTTCTGAGGTGATGGCAGCTGGGTAACAGTTGATACTTCATTGGCAATACCCTTTTCTACAAAATCATCTGTGGTAGTGACGGTTACCAACTTGGAATTATCATCATTGTTCATTTGAGGTTCAATTGCAATATCGAGTGGTTCCTGTTTAATGCCTGGGATTGTTATGGAAGATCTAGTCATACGACTAGTATTCACTTCAGTGGCTGTACGGCTGCTGTAGCAATCATCTTTGGCTAGTCTGAATACTCGCCTATTACGAGCACTGATCTTTAGCTTCTGCATCTCAGGCTTTGATAAGCGATGAACTTTTTCATAATGGATTCTCAAACCTGTTGTTCGAGTAAATGTTTTAGGGCAAATTTGACATGGGTATGGAGAAAACTTTACAGGGGTTCTTTTCAGTTCGTCTATCATGTCAATAGTGAAATCATGCATTTTACTTAAGTGTTTGAATAATGCCTCTTTTGTCATGAATGAATACTCACAATCATCCTGATCACACTTAAACGGCTTGGGTACCTTTTCCCGAAACTTTTCATCCCATTTCTCTTTTGATTTTGATGTCTTACTTTTATCACACTCAGATAAAAGATCCCTATTACTAACATTTTGCCCTAAAGACAATTTTTCCATTTTCATCTTCTCTTGTGCAGCCTCAATTAAATCTAACCTTTGGAAGGCCTTAGAGATTTCCATTAGGTGATCTTCCTGTCGAGACGTTGTTTGGGATGCATTAGTGGACTCCGAGACCTTTTCTTTCTGGTTGCAATTTGTTTGACCAGGATCTTCTGCGGAAGCAGTAGAAAGCGTATTGGATGAAGAGTCTATGATAACTGAACTCTGGGGTTCTGTTTTAATCCCCAGAGGTGTTGTCAAAGTGGTCAAGCTACAGCTTTCCTGTGAGAAATCGCCATTTGAAATGTTGAATACTGGTCCATTTGTATCAGGGACATGGGGATCATTGAGAAAATCAAGAAATGACGTCGGAAGGTCAGCTGTGAGATCAACTTCATCTAATGGCTTGCACTGGGACCGTTTTGATAGATGACCTCCAAGAGATTTGGTACTTGTGAACTCTCTGAAGCATCTCCTGCAGATGACCTTACCATCCTTTATTATAGCGGGCCATTTGGTTCTCTTGCTTAACCTGTTGCGCTTTCCTTTCGGCGCGTCAGCATCACTACTCTTTTCATCTGACGGGTTAGCCTCACCCTCAACATTGCTTGAGTCTTCCACAAATGGAAGGTCAGTCTGAACGACAGCGCGTGGACTGAGCAAAGTCTCTACAGAGTTGTCAATTTGATCAAAACTAGGTGTCATGCTCTCTATTTTAGGGCCTACTACTGTGGAGGCCTTCAGTACACCTTGGATCTCGGGGCTCAAACATTTAATTGGAATATCCATTGACATTCTTGGAGTAAGACTGGGTGCTGCATTCTGATCATAGGGAGTGTGGTAAGTTCCTCTGGGAACGTTTTCAACCGTTGACATAGCATTGTTGTGGCCCATCTGGCCCGTCATATTGGAATTGCTTTTTCTTAAATCAACGTCTACACTGACCTCTGGATGTAATAATCCATATTGTTGTCCACTATTGTGCATTTGGCCCCCATTGTCAAGCATAAGTGAGCTAGACACATACTGAGACATCAAAGTTGAATCAGAAGTAACATGTGACACCGTGCCACTGTGTATAGCTGCCATTGAATGGTCTCTTTCAGTCGGGATCGGGGTTGTGGTTTGATAAGGATCTGTCTGCCACTGAGGGTAGCTCCTGGAAGGATATTCATTCATGTTAAAGGCATCTGAAAAACAGTTATTCATAAGAGATGAAGGCCATTCCTGGGATATATCTGTATTCATTAGCCCAGCAGAATTTCCTGGGCTTCCCCATGATGGGTATAGCGTGGGATTAACCATTGGAGTGATAGGCACTGGGTCCACTGAGCCAGGATAACAAGGGGCAGGTGAGCTTGAACATCCCATTGGGTAATCCATCTGCTGCATCCCAGTTTTGTTGCATAGTGGTGGCATTAGCTGATTTGGGGGTCTGTCCTTCTGGATAAGCGGCTGACTAGATGACACCGTTTCCATGTTTGATATTTTCCTTGCAGTTATTTTGACCACTTTGTTGTATTTCTTGGCCAGTTTCCAGCCTTCAAATATTTCAGGGTGTTGTTTCTTAACATGCCTCGAGAGACTTTTGTTTGTGCTATATGCACGAGTACAGTCCTTATAGGGGCAGCAATGCATGTTCGCTTCATGGCCGCTTGCAGCAGGCGTGCTAGACGGATATCCTTGTGAGGAACATGGGTTTTCTGCCTTTATCTGAGTTGGAGAAAGAACCTGTGACACTTTCTGAAAGGTATTGTTGTCTCCATTATTAGTGCCTTCACTCATTGGCGTGTCTGCAGGATTTATTGTGCATGGTATGGGGTATATTGATCGATTCTCCCCTTGTTTTGCTACGATGTTAGGATGCTGCTGTGGCACTTCGGGGGGCAGTTTTACATCAACCGTTGCTGGGACTGGATTTGTCAGTGGAGTATAACATTTCTCTGGTTCTTTTGCCTCACCGTGATTCTTTACAGAATTTAGCATGCTTTCGATTGAGTGTTTTACTCTTACTGGTGCAGGATCCTTGAGAAGGAGCGTGGCCTCAGAGGGTGATGTGCTTGCCATTGATGCTTCCTTCATATATGCCCCTGTGTCAATGCGTTCAAGGCGAACAAAAGCAGAACACGCGTCTTCCTTTTTAGGGGTGCCCTGTGGTACATCTTGAACGTCAGCAGAGGGCAGAGGGCCCTCATTCAATAGGACCACATTGTTAACTGCTTCATTTGTTCCATGATTCTCTTGGTGAGACAGGCATTGGGACTGTGAGTAGAAAACCTTTCCACAGTTAACCATCTGGCAGGTGTATGTAAGGTAATGCTGAGCCTCGTGATCATACAACAAATAGGCCTCGCTGAAGATTTGCCCACAATTAGGGAACATACACTGGGCATGAAATTCTGGATGTGTTTTTCTATGCATGAGAAGTTCAGAATTTGAGTTAAAACTAGCCTTACAATTCAGCTGAATGCAGATGTACGGTTTGGTGCCGCAGTGCATTTGCAAATGATCGTTGAGATGTTTGACATTAACAAACTGCCGCCTGCAATACTGGCACACAACCTTCTGCTTTTGTATCTCTAGGAATCGCATTGCTTCTACATCATCCTTGTGGCACCTCACGTGAGCCATGAGATTACGGAAAAACTTGAACGCCTTTGAACAGTTCTGAACAGGACAGAAACAATCCTGACTTAGTTGTGTCTCGGATGTACCTTGCTCTTGCTTAACGAGGCTGGTGGTTTTGTCCTGTGTACTGATACTGGTATTGGTATAGTTACCATTTGAGGGTTCAATGTTGACTGGGCTGATGTTTGTCTTGACGGCAACCTTTATATTTTTTGATGGACTTTTAGCAGGCTGGACAGGTTTGTTTACCTTTCTAGCAGCTTTCATTGCAGCTAGTCTTTCCTTGCATGACTGCTTTACATGGGAAGCTACATGTGGCTCTAATATCTCCCTACTTTCAAAACTATCAGCACAAATTGGGCACAGATACATACCATCTTTAAAATGCTTCTGAGCATGACGCACAATACGATGACCTAAAAACTCTTTGTCACATAAAACACAGTACTGCATGTACGCTCGCCAATTTCGAAATCGAGCCGAGACAAAGCCTTGCTCCCTAAGTTTTTTAGCCTCTCTATTTTTTTCTCTTTCATCTGTAATTTCATTCAGTTCATTTGTAGTGTTCAGCAGAAAGTCCTCAAGGTCTTTGTACTCCGGGGTCTTGCCCAGGAAATTTTCCTCCTCTTGTTCCTCAGCATCATTTAGCGTGTCAATAGAGGAAACAATAGCCGCTTCTTCACCCATCAATGCCAAACAGTTGCGCTTCAATGTTCTCCAATCCCAGAACTCTGGATCAAAAGGCCACTGTGTCTTCAAGGCCAGCAGTAACTCACAGCGTAAAGAATTAGGTACTGGCAGGTTCCCTTCCTCCTCTGGCTTTTGATCAGGTTCATTGTACAGGGATTCCACCGAGTAGTATGAGTCGACGGTAGGCTGAAGGAGGAATTCAGTCAGTTGGCAAGCACGTTTTACCTCGAGATCATTTGGCAAGAGGCAGCAAATAGTCTTGCAGATAGTAGACTTGCTGTCCTTATGGTCACTGGTTGTCATTTTAAGGGCCTGAATGCACATTTCAACACACACAGGAAGCCCCACCTCGCCAACCTAAATGTGAAAAATGTTAAAATACCATTAGTCAGTTGCTCATGAATAGGAAAAAGTGAATGACATCAAAACATTCCCCTGTCAGTCAAGGATGGTGTAATTAACAGTTCTATTAAGTTATTTTGGGGTGAGGGGTTGTTATGTTTCTTACCTCATTTTGGATTACTTTGATGAAAAACAGAATGTGACAGACACTTCTGCAAAGGAGAGCCATCTTTTTGCACTGGTCTAGAAATACGTCAGCTGAAGACTCCAACCGTATTAGTAGTTTACTCCAGAATAGCGTGAGCTCCCTTGAAGGGCACATCATAATAACACCATTAAAAATGTTAACATAGGGAATACATTGAGCGATATCTCAAATATCCGGTGATCACAAGATTACATGTTACGGCCCGTTATTATGGATGGAGTTAGCACTAACTTTGGTTTGATTGAGAAGGAACCCAATTATCATAAACCTTACAAATTTCATTAACAATAATAACAACAATAAGTGTAGAGTTCTAACCAATTGTTGGTAACTCACCAGGCACAATAAACCTCTTCTTGGAGAAGCTGCCGCTTGAGGAAGGCGGTACATAAACACAGGGCTCCTTTCTCATCTCCCTCCGACTCCAGGTTACAGATCATGTCAAGAGCATCTTTACAGTCTATTGACGTGATCTGTGTTTGGGATGCAGAGAAAAACAAACAGTCAGTCATAAAATACATTATCTTTTGAAGCAAAATCGGTTGCTTGCACAATATGACCCTGTAGAAACGGCTATGCCAGTATTTGTGCCAGGTCACCATGAAATATCTAAAAGACGCTTTTCACACATACTCAATAGTTCCCAAGTATTTTGGTGACATTTTGTCGGCATTTATAAATTTGTTGATCATGTTAATATGAAAAAATAGTAAGTAGCCGCATGCTCCGATGCTAATATTTATTAGACGATTCCTTTGATCGTCTAATAAATAAAATATTAATATTAATATTAAAATAAACATCGGAGCTAGTGTGCGGCTACTTTCTATTTTTTCATGTTTATTTTCGTCGGCCGGAACCTCAACATTTCAGGTGTGCGTTTAACTCGCTATTGATTGATCATGTTAATAAACACAATAATCTCATATATAAGCACATGCAAGGAGGCACTTGTAAGCATGCAAGTGCCTCCTGGTTGTTTTAACTTCCTGGTGCTTCGATCACAAATTAAATGAATCCCAAGGGTACAAACACAAATTCCATTTAACATCCTCCTCCTTCAACTGGCTCATGCTGAGAAGAACTGCTTTGCTTTACGAAATGACTTACTTCTTCCATGAGCTGCTCTTGAGGTCTAGTCATACAGATGCAAACCAAGTAGATTTGTTTAAAGTTCCCTTTTCCTTCATATCCCGGGTACTCGGAGCACATCTTTGCGAGGACAGCAGCTTTTTCAATACCGTCCATTTTGATGAGGTGTTTTATCCTCATGTTGAGAAGCATGGGGCCTTCCAACTCCAGAAATGTGTGAACTATAAAAGAGGAAAGGAAGTAGCAGAGGGATTACTCCACACATCAAAAGACCATCTCCATCACTTATATCAAACAGATTCATATGATCAAGTTTAGTGACAACACTGACAAGTGACACCTGACCAAATTATACTATTTATATTGTGATCCCTCCAACCACATTCCTTCCCACAGAACCAGCTTGTCAGCCCTGTTCAGCACTAACACAGTCCACTCGCACTTCATTTCAAACGTGTTTAGCTCACGTAACGAGGCATTAGATAGTATTTCACTCCGGTACCTCTTGCCCAGTCAAGTCAAAGTGCTGTGACTGTCACTTCACAACTTTTCTGTCGATGTTGTATTCACGGACTGTAGCCTCATCATCGACAATATCCAGTCAAATCTACTCTAGTAGGAACTAACCTTGCTCGGTCTGAAGTGATCCACTGGATAGGATACTGCCAAGAGTCGTGTTGGACCACACGCCTTGCTGCTGCGCCAAAACCGAGAGCACGCGAAGCTGTGTGTTCCCACTCTCCTGCAAAAGGCTGTGTGCCAACTGGGAAGGATGGAAGGAAGACCATGGTATTGGTTAGACTAGACTAAAAGTGTGGCTGTCATTTGTCGTATTCTTTTGTGTGTAAAAATGGTGTAAACGCTTTATATGGTTTTAAGTCTAACTGAGACATGGAAGTCTTATTTTTAAGAAGAAACCTGGCTGAGACAGCAGCAGCTGGATATAAATGAAGGTCACAGAAAAGGTGTACAGTAGGGCTAAGATGCTGGACAAATGTCTTTATAGACTAAGATCTTGCATCATTGTTAGGTCATTGATGCTTTGTTAACAGAACATTACACAATTTATATAAATGTTAAATTTCAAATTTCAAAAACAACAACAACAACAAGCCACTGCTCATCTTTTAGATACTGACCTTAATGGAGGACTGGAACTCCTCCCATAAGGCAATTGGGACATGCTGGGGCAGTGAAAGTAGCAACTCCACACAACTCCTGTAAATTCAACATAACCATCCATCAAAGTTAAATATAGTTCAAGGATGGATGAAATGTAAAAACTAAACAGGCTGAGTTTTTGTCCATCACATTAACAAAGAGATGATAATACAAGGTTGGGTCTCACTGATCCTGGGTAAACAGAGATGCTCTGAGAAGGTCTTTATGGCGCTTTTCCACTGCATGGTACCGACTCATCTCGACTCTACTCGCTTTTGGTACCAGATACTGGTAGCTGGTCGTCATAGCGACATCATCTTCAACACAAATGCAAACGCATACGCCCTTCCTCCCATTGCTCGCCTGTTGCCCATGTGTCCATCTGGTCAAACCACTTCCACCTTTCTGTTGGACCACCATTGTGGTCCTTGATGGATCTGTAGTTGTTTTTTATTTTTTATTGGTAGCCGTAGCCAGGTAGCCGTAGCCAGGTCCTTTGGTAGCCGTGTGTGGCCAACAGTTCAGACGCTTCTCAGTAGATCTTCTCGTTACGGGTTGCCCCATTGAGCTAGATCCTGTCCTTGGCAACCAAGCAGAGAAAAGTCTGCACCTCTTCCAAGTGACCCCGGCGTGGTTTTTCGGGTTGCCATTCAATCAAAATTTATACAAAAATACAAGCAGTAGTACAATTCTGGAGCATGGCTATTTAAAAAATGTTGGTTTCATGCAGGATGTCCTGTGTCACGCAGTGACGCAGTCTAGTGACAATTCTCTCTGACCAAGCAGTAGTCTGCATTGTTTTCACATCACCTTTTGGCATCACCTCAGCTCGCTTGGAACCTTGACAGAGGCGATGCCAAAAACCTTTGCGCAATGGACAATCGGTAAAGACGATTCGAGCCAGTAACATGTAGTGGAAAAGCGCCATTGGTTGTGTGTGTGCGATAACTTAAATATTATTTTTTTTGAGAGTTTTGAATCATTCTTGAATTTTTTCCTTTTCTATGGGCAAAATGTTTCTGTAACCACACTATACCAAATACGTCTAGACTCCTACCCATTCTGTGTTGAAGCCTCAATGACTTTCCTTTTGAAACAGGTTGAATGGCACAGGTGTGAACAGCTGCACTATTTGAACAGTATCATCTTTTTCTTTCTGTGTGTGTGCTTTTATTTTGTCACATATTTATTTATTTTCATGTGAAAAATATCTTAGCACCAGATAAAAGGAGTCCATTTGAACATGGAACCTTAAGATCAGTAATGAAAAAGAGCCCGTCTGGTCTTTCTTTTTTTTTTTAACGTGTGTGCATATTAAGAAGCTTAACATTTTGATGATGATTTAAATAAACGTGGTACTCACAGTGCTAACTTTTCAAGTAGAAGTGGTACATTTTCACATTCAGAGGAGAGACAGGAAGTGGCCTTTGCAAAGCTGAGTATGGCCACAGTATACACCTCCAGCAAAGGCAGTGGCTCCTCGTCAGTCTTCCACCGGCCAGCATGTTCCACCAGGACCTATGATACGAATATGAACAAAACGGAAAGGCCAATGAAGTATCCCATGGTGGTTCCCATCATCCAGTGCACTACAACTAAAGTGTACTCAGAAAGTACTGTGTAAAGCAATTGCCATTTACCACAAGCAAAGGTGCATTTGCCTCAGTTTTATAAATTTTATGAAGAAAAAAACCAATGCTTATAAACGTAATGTGAAAAATGTGCAAGAATTGTCATTGGTAATTCATTTCATAAATATTTCTTCTAGATGATTTTTCCATAGATAAAATAATGTGAATCACATGAAAGGTGCGTTTTTGGTTTTCTGTCAACAGGCTATCCCTAGGCCATCACAATATTATTATCATCACCAACACTTTTTTAGGTATGGGTAGGTTTAATAAGGCTATCAGATTATTCATTGGTTATCACCACAAAATGTTAGGACTTGGGAGATGAGATTCAGTATCTAAAAATGTGTATGAAACGATTTCTTTGTAATTAATGATATGGCAATACACTCATTGCAGCCAAGAGTAACAAAGTGTCATTATGCCTTTAATAACATTCAGACAACACAAAGTAGTAACAAACTTGATTTTAAACATTTAATTTTTTTTGTTTGACACAAAGTTAGCGGAAACGGAAAAATGTTCCATAAAAAATAGGAAATCAGGCAGAACTCTACTTGATACTGCATTGGGTATAACACTAGTAAAAACAATGCTTGCCATTACACTGCATTTTTGGATAATTTCGTATACAAGTTATATGGCATTAGGTCCAATTGTATTCCCCATTCTAAACCAATGATCTAAAAGTTAGGCCTCTAATAAAAGACACCGATTATTGCCCGATGCGACAAAGCACCAATAGCATCGTTATCACTTCTAGACTAAACTAATACAATTGCATATGGATATTAATTGGCATCATCTTGTAAATCAAAATTCAACGTAGGGAATGGCTTTGAATCCGTCTAAAGCTTTTCGACAACTCTAACGTTCTAATAATGATTGTGATCAGAAAGCACTTGTGAAATATAAATCACGCCAATCGACGGTTGGAGATGGAGTGAAATTGAGTCAGTGAGACGGTTACCATCAAAAATAAATAAATAAAAAACCTCGTAGTCAGCTGCAAAACATTCATTTTATTTTTCTACATGTTTTGTGACTAGCGTGTGTCAAGCCAGTGATGTGGTTAACTACGTTAATTAGGGCATGAGGCCTTGGCTAACACCTTGTTTAAAAAAAATATATGTGGTCTTTTACTACATTAACGCAAACTAACAAAGTAGGCAATGTATCCAACAATTCAAATATAGACATAAAAGGAAGACCAAACAATATACGTTATGAAAGTTAATAGTCAGAGTCATTAAATAAACTAAATGCAATGCATATTAATGGCACGGTATTCTAAAACCTAGCTAGCTACCCATTTTGCACAGCATGACCACAGAACTGGGGGACCCTGCATACCAGCTAGTAGCATTCATCTGATCCTAGCTATCTGGCCTGGAAAAAACGAGTAATGCGTGCTCCGTGCGAAAATATCAAGGTCACTTATTCACTCGAGAATCGTGAGACTATGCACATCAACATTGGCAACTAGCAAACAACATTGGAAAGGGCAGCTAAAATAACAGAGGATGGATTTTCCCCTTCATCCTAAAAGGCAAGCCAGTTAGCTAGCTAGCTGCATAGCTACATTGTTGTAGCAAACGTACACGCGCATCATCGGCCAGGAAGCAAGGAGGGTTGCAGGCTGCCCGGGACGACAAGGAGGGAAACATGCTTACTTGGCAAAATTCCTGGCAGAAATGCAAAGAGGCCTCCAACGGTGATTCCAAGCTTTCTTTTAGTGTTGTGGTCAAATTATGAAACCGTTCTCGGAGTCCCTCGATAGTTTTCCGTGTATCATATTCCTTCTCTGTCTCCCCCTCCGCCATCTTCACAACAATCACGACCGCGTACGCACAGATGTTACGCTGCCAGACTTGCACACGCACGGACACGCAAGAGGGGGAGGGGAGAGCACAGTGTGTGCTCTACATTCTCTGATGTCAACAAAGCATCATGACCTTACAATGACATGATGATCTTAATCTATAAATTAGGCTAAGACATTTGACCAGCACCATACCTTATACTGTACACCTTTTCTAAGTTATTTGAATATTCCATGATATGTCTGTAACCTTCATTTATTGCCAGCTGCTGTTGTCTTAGCCAGTTTTCTTTCTTGAAAATGAGACTTGTCTCAGTGAGAATTAAAACAAACATTGAAACTTCTTTTTTTTTTGTAAAAGTAGGCCTAATTAAGATTTGGCTATTCTGTATTTTCTTATAATATATGAATGACCATACATTTATTCAATGTTATGTATTTTAAAGATGGATGATTCGTTTTTGCTAATGAAGAGAAATAAGTACGTTTAAAATTATTCAGAAGCTAGGTCTTTATTTCAGCACTTAGGATATAGTTATTTTAGATACATTTTAATAAAGAAAGAATCTGGACTTTTGCCTCCAAAAGTTATTTCTTTCTTTCTTTCATACATAAATAGTAAATGCATATAAGCAAACAACTTCAACAAACACAACAGATAACATAAGAAGTGGGGTATAACCAGATATGTATGTTAATGTTGTCAAAATAATAATTCTCTACAAAAGTTTTGATGAATGTTCTTTTTAAATGACTTAAAGTAGTTAAGAAGCACCTGAAGACTCAAAAACATCTTAACCTGATCTTAACATCTCGTTATTTGTCACATATACCACTTACTTAGCCTATGAGAACTTGACCATTCCTAGTTGAATTTGGAAACCTGGAATTCTCCAAATTCGTAGTTGCTCCAATATTGATTGTATGCATTCAGTTAGTGTGTGCAAAATAACTCAATCAAAATCAAAGTTATATTGAAATTATGGTGTTTTTTTTTATTATTTGCTGTGCAATTTCCTCAACATAATCAGCATGATAAGTCATTAAAACAAAACATAACACCCTATTTACCAAATCACATTTTTATCATTAGTGAAAGTGAAACCTTTAAATTAAATACATCTTTATTTTATTTTATTTTTTTAATTTGTTTTAAAAATATATATTTTTTGTTGTTTTAGTTGAGTCAAAAATGCGTCCTGTATGCTAATATGAGAGTGGAAATTCCATTTATGCTACAAAAGACTATGGCCCTATGGCAAATGTGTTCCACTCACGTGTTTTATTTTATTTTTTTCCTATAGCCTACTGTAGATTGAGGAATACAAAAATGGGATATGTTCAGTTTATAATAATAAAAAAAGAGAAACTTGTTCATGAATTGTGATATATTTTGGATTGTGGTACTGAAAACATGTAGATTAAGTTGCATTTAATTAAATCAAAAACACATGTATGTATTTCTGAATGTACACAAATTTTCATTTTTAATCTAGCAACAGAATTGATTTAATTGCACATCACCATAGGTACAGGAAAGAACAACAAATATTCAAGAACAAAGCACATTGTAACAGCCAATTTGTTGCTTATCTTGTTCAAACAAGGACAAGCTGCTTTTTTCAACCTCTATTGTTTATGAAAAAAACAGGCTTGGCAATTGCAGTCTGTATGGTTCCTCAACTGTATACGTTGTACCACCGTCTGAAAGATGATAAATGGAAGAAAGAGCCAAGAGTGGATGTAAAACAGTTAGCAGGTCATGAAATATGTAGTAATCAAGTGGTTTCTTAGTGTACAGCTGCAACAAAGAAGCTATTTAAATATTATCAAATTTTACGTATGTATAATAAACTTGTAATACGACAGGAAAAATGTGTGATGAAAAGCCAGCAATGCGGTCCTTATATTCTTTCTAGATACTTTTTTTTATTACTCTACCTACTGTAGAACAATGAAAAAAGTACATGGGAGCCACTTTACTAACACATGATTAGTGTATTAAGCAACTAGATGAATAGCTAGACAAATAGAAAGCTTGTATCTTTATCCTCTATCATTATAAACAAACATTCTGTGTAAAATCCACTACTCATGCACCCAATATATTTTCTCGTTTACACAACTGGGGTACAATTGATATTTCATTTCTGTTAATAACCTACCAGTTCGCTCGCCGTTGCTACACAGCAAGTTGCCTCTGAGGTAATGTTCTTTGGCACTATCATTGTTTTCTTGGACATAAGAGGTGTTGGATATGCTCTTGAGAAGCAACAGCCCTTGCACTGGTAAAGTGGACGCTCCTTAGAGAACACCTCGTTTTCCTTCAGAGAGCATTCTTCACACTCTACAGGGAAACAACGAACCAGTATTAATCAGCAGAACATATTTGAATTATATAATTCTTTAGTGAATTTGTGGCCTGCAATATTATGCAAAAAGAGTCATTGTCAGAAATTAAAATGTTTATGTTAATAGCATTCACTTAAAACTCCTGTTACTTGTAGTGTACAGTCGATAAAGCCATTAATTAAATGCACACAACTAGATTTCCTAGATTATTAGGTAGAGCAAATGCATGCATGCCTGTTTGCCAAGAATTCAAGCAATTGGTCTGAATAAATCTTACTATTTGACATGATGCTGACGACGTAAAGAAGAAAAGACAGAAAGAGAAAAGACAGCCTTGCCGATTTGACTGAAGCCATCGTGGTTGAAGAAATGAACTAATTACGAGATTAGACATGAAAATATCAGTTAAGCACTTCAAAACAAAATTCTGATATATATTTGTTTTAAATATAAGAAATCAATCAGAGAGAATATACAATTTAGACAGCGCTTTACCCTTTCACGTGGCTGCTGTGTGGTGGAGGTCGTTTGATGAGGACTAAGCTGTGTCGATTCATGCAGTTTTTATACACTTTAGATAACATCCTACAACCTTATCAGAGATCTCACTGAGCCATTGGCCACTGAGCTACCTTTCACATAATCATTTTATTGCAAAAAAGGTGCAGGACGCATGATGGAAAGTCAAAATACTGTACACTCCAATCATCCTTCCATCCTGACCATGAATGCCACATCTAATCCCTGGGTTGTTGTTACTAGGTAACTGGGTTATCATATGCCTTGTGGGGGGATTTCATTGACAATGTATTTACTAGTACTTTCCATCTAGTAAGTTCACTCTTTATCCTACATTATTATTATGCATCATATATGGATATACATGGATACTGGATGGAAAACCAAATCCTTGTTTTGCACCTCAAATGAGAGACAAAGTTTTCCTTTAATTAAAGCAGCCGATAGCAACGGGACTGTGCTGACGCAGGGCTTCGTGGAGGCAAGTATTAGAATATATTATAAAACATATTCTAATTGACATACCGTTCAAATTAATCTGTAGTCAAATCTATAATTCCTTTGAGATCGCAAAGGAATAAAACATTTAAAAAATCTGACAATATGATGAGTTGCTGAGAATAGGTTCTTGACCAATGAAAATACCATCCATCTGTCAACCTACAGTATTTGTAGCAATGTTTTTCTTTATCAATTGCATATTTCTATTGACCTTATCTTGTGGCCTTGGTTGTGTTGGTGATAAAGCCTTGGGGAAAAAAGCTTCTGTTACACACCAAGCATGGAAGATAAAGATAATCTTTTCAACCATGGACATGAGTTAGTAGAATTTGGATCTCATCTGATATTGCGTTATTGTGTTATCTGATATTGCACTTGTGTAATTATTTTGTTTCTAAACAATGTAGGCTAGTTCTATTTGTCTTACAAATGTAATGGTATATGTTAAGTTTTACAATTTATTTCTTGAAAATAAAAGCGCAAATAATTTATTCTGTTGTTTATTCTGTTTAGTGGAGGTTAAGGTGGGTCCAGGGCACATAGGTCACATGGCATATAGGTGAAGAGTTCAGTCTGGAGGACCTCTATTCAAGTCAATGCTTGACAACCAGTGAAGCTAGTTGTCTAGTTGAGGTGACTTGTGCATTTGGTAAATATGTCCCATGCTCCCCCCAAAAAACAAAACACACACACACGTGTGCGTGCACGCATGCACACACACACACACACACACACGCGCGCACACACACACACACACACACACACACACACACACACGCGCACACACACACACACACACACACACACACACACTGAGAAAGTCCTAATTGGAGAGCAATGTGAAAATGGAGATCATATACTGTAGATGAATTGAACATAGCGGTTAGGTGAATATAGAGATTACACAACAGGATTACACCAGTTAAATCCACATTCCTTAACATGACCTTAACATCAGTTCCCCATGGTTCCTTAGGGAATACGGGATGTTTGGTGGAAAAACACATTGGTACAAACTCGGAGGTCCATTACCCTCCTATGCGCAGACCAGACAACCAAATTGGGTTGATTTACAGCTTGGTGACTGAGATGCGCTCTGTGGATTTACGAGGCTAGACCTGAGAACGTTTGACTGCTGGGACTCCCAGACTCACTGTAGAGGGGATTCCCTCATTTTCTTTTACTTTAGGTTTAAAACCTTTCAAAGCAATCTCACCCAGACAGACGATGCAGAAACTGAATCACACATGCAAGATAACATGTACTTTATTAATCCCTGACAGAAAATGACACACACACATATATATAACTGACTGATACAAAGTACTGTTTCCTGAGGGGATTTGTACTGTTAAGTATAGGATAGTAGTACTGTCCAGCGCTGCTGAAAAGACCAGGATAGGTGTTTAGTGGATAATGTCTTCACTCCCCGTTTCCTGTGCCTAACAGGAAGAGGAAGTGATGTCGCCATGGACCCAGTGCATGACCTTGCTCATGGAGAAACTGGACCAGCTCAACCTGGATATTGAAGAGGCCCTCAGTGCTAGCTCCTCCCCCTCCAACACACCTTGCCCCGCCCGCAGGAACCAGGTGAGGTCTCATTTACATACTCCGCCACCACCACCCTTCTATGGTCTTTAATTAGAAATCTCATTTGAAACAAATACAGCTGAGAGTCATTGCAGTGAAATATACATTTACATACAATGTTTTTTTATTTTATTGAAAAACTGTTTCTGCATATTTGATAATGTAATACTTTGTGTTATTTAATACCAGTGAATGAGGATAAACAGTACTATAGACTGAATAGCTTGACCTGATAATATACACTGTAGACCCTCCTTTTAAAAACATGCTCTTTTCTCAGACATGGGTTTGTATGTTCTTGAAATGAAATCACAATTCTTACTAAGATGCATTGGCACAGGTCCTAATAATGGTAGTGACATCATTCGCACAGGTCCTAATAATGATAGTGACATCATTCCAAAGGGAAGTTTCAATTTCTGGATAGTTTTAAATACAATTAGTCCAAAAAGATTTACTGTAGCAGATTGTAATGTAATGAAGGGGGTGCAGATCAGTTGTGACTCATAAAACGCATTGGTCTGGAATATTTGAAATAGCTTCTTGTGGCACGATGATCTTTGTCCGTTTTTAGCCTATTCAAGTCCATTTTATGATGCAACACAGTCGGTTAGAGTCTGCAGTGTTGTAACTCTGGACTGGCAGGGCAGCGTGGCGCGGCTCAAACAGACCGCCATTGTGCTTTGAGGTTGCCAGTGAGACCATGAACCTCTGTGTTCCTAAAGAAGGCTCTCCTCATGGCGACATGGTCCATGAAATATCCCACTTCAGTTTAGCGCTTGGGAACAAGAGCGCCCTTTGGCTGCCCCGTATGTGTTTAACGCGCTGAGAGGCGTTCGCGCATGAGAGAGGACGTTTGTGTCGGGCGGCCCGTTACTGTGAGGGTTACAGCCAGGCATCCAGCGTCCCTCTCTTCCGTTAATGGCCGACGACAGGACAAGACATCTCTATGGAGCTGATTTGACAGGGTCATAGACTCTGTGCTCTTAGCTGGACGGCGCGCTGATACAGGCTGATTTGATCCCAGGCAAGCCCAACTGTCGCCGGGGGTTCCCACTCCCCCCAGTAATTGATCTTTGACCCCTGACCACCGCAGAGATCTCACTGTCTACCATCATCTGGTGGCAGAGGTCGACCACAGAGTTACTGTTCTGACTTGTTCTTCTGGATCTATCTGCTGCATTTGACACTGTGAATCATCAGATCCTCCTCAACTTGTATGTTATGTCTTAGCACTTGTATGATATGTCTTAGCATTTGTAGGTCCTCCTGGTACTCATAGAAATGAGGATTGTGTGGCAATGTAACGTAGTGTGTATGGATGGATCGACATGTGCTCACCAGCTTGTCTGTTAGTATCGTTTGAGACTAGCTCTATTGAAATACTGCTACTCCAGAAATATTGTTGTTGCTCATTTCTGATAAATGTACTCCTTGTAAGTCGCTTTGGACAAAAGCGTCTCGTCACTTT
>OMPB01122144.1:1813-13917 GCA_900312615.1 Stylephorus chordatus | reverse complement strand
AAGTGGTCGGAGCAGATTCTTGTTTTCTTGATGACTTCTGTTGGGGTCCATGCCGATCGCCTCTAGCCAACGTCTCAAACGCTCAGCGTCGGTCATTGGGAACCTATGGAACATTAGCATATTTGGTTAGAATAGTGTTGCAAACAACACATTTGTAACCCATCGTTATTCTGTTTTCTTGGAGCTCTAAAGAAAAATATATTTTCCTCTGTGAACACCCGAGACTGCAAGTGTGTATTCTGTTCTGTGGCCACTCGCTGTTTTTCCTATTTTCAACACAGGTGGAAGTGACGTATTATGTGTGACTGGTGGACTCGCGGTGAAACCTATTGCTGATTATCATTAGAAAGTTTTGATGTAACAACCAAGATTTCGTTTTTGTTTTTTTATTTTCAATTGCCATAAATAGACGAGTAAAATCGCTAAAATAGTTTGACTTTGAAGAAGCTGGACTGGTTGATTTTGCCCTCATTGCTGTGAAGCTAGCTGATGCATACGTGCAGCCATTAAAAGTGCTAATGTGGCTAGTACATCCGGCTGTAGCCGCCGTCCGACATGGAATATCGGGATGAAATTGGACTCCTTCTTCTCGTCTGATTACGGGTAAGACGGCAAATAAGCTTATATCTTAAAACGGCGGCGTATTCCTTTAATCATTTTTTGGTTGAATTCAATATGTACATCGATACATTAGCCCTTATGAAGAACAAAAAAAGTGCACGCACACTACTGTATTATGAAGAATTGTTTACTGTAGCCCCCAGTTAAGATGCATTGACTCCTGATACTATTCTAATTTTGTTTTATTTATTTTTATTCTATTATTTATTTTAACTCTTTCTTTCAGGTATTATTTGATTTGCACACTGTAACTGTGAATTGCACTATGATTTTATTATATTGCCCATGTATGTATGTATGTATGTATGTATGTATGTATGTATGTATGTATCCATCTATGTATCAGCTGATTTCCTGTATGGTTGATTTTTTCAATTAAAAAAAAAAAACATAAGGCAGACAACTGTCTTTGAGGATAAGGGAGCTCCAAGTCCAGGGAACCATAAAGAACGGGTTACATGAACACACATTTATTTATTAAACAAACATTGAACTTTCGGATTGAGATAGCATATATGTTGAAAACTGTACATTTCTATAAATAAATATTCCGGGAAACCCAAGCTGCCCACCGCAATCTTGCTTGGTCCTTGAAAATCGTTCAAATGAGGTTAGAAATACGCCAATGTTACGCAATACTAGTAAATATGCACGTTTTAGAGTGTGCTGTGTTCTTAGAGTGTGCTGTGTGTATTCGTACAATAGTAAGCAGTGCGACCACGCTACTCCTTGGAATGTGTGCATATCGACCCCTAGTGAACGACATCCAGCAGAGTCAGCACTTTTGAAGCCCCTTATAAATCCCGGCCGCTGACCGGGACAGCCTCTCCTGTTTTTCAGACGTGTGGAGAAAGGAGTCCGTCCAGGTCCAGTAAGCCCCCATATAACACCGAACTGAATCGACCAAAAATGACAACTGAACAGCCCATATTCACAAAGGGAGAGGACTGCAAGGCTGGCTGGCATGACGCGAGCGCCGGGTATAACGAGGCGGACACCCACCTCGAGATCTTAGGCAAGCCCGTTATGGAGCGCTGGGAGACCCCCTACATGCACTCACTGGCAACAGTAGCGGCGTCAAAAGGTACATACACTTCATCAACTCCATAAAGGCAATGCTAGAGGTAAACAATTGTATCGTATGTAATAGTTTGTGGCAACAAAACAATTGTCATCAACTTTTTTCCAAATGTTCATGTTGTGAAGCGCAGCACGTATAGTGTGACCATGGAGGGGAGTGCTACTAGCAGGTGTTGCTTTACCCACGGAAACGACGACGCTGAATGGGGTGGCGTAGGGGTACTTATGAAGCACTAACTCCCTGCTAGGCAACAGGTTTTGTGAACGTATAATTCACCCCGACGTAAATAATGTGCGTAATCACTTAATCATAGTCTGACAACAGTTATTTAAGATGAAAATGCACTTTTATCGGTTGAGCAAAAACAAATGGCGTTTCCGACTGAACTATTAATATGACTCCCCGAAAGAGGGTTGTTCGACGACCCCCTTGACATTTCTGTCACGTGTTACAAGCAACTGTCTCCCTCCGCTAGGCATTCCAGACATTTTTATAACCACCACCAGCATAGAGGGGGACTATATGGATACGGCCTTCCTTTCAAGACAACTGAACTTCTATCCAACTTTTACTGCTATTTGACCTGACACACAGAGCATTGCATCGCTTTTATTATTAAATTGTTTTTATTCATTTAATGTCTATTTTACTACTTTTACTTTGTCTATGCTCATTGTATGTCTATTTTACTGTTTTTATTATGTCTGTCATATTCAATTATGTATGTTTTACTGCTGTGAAGCACTTTGGGCTGCAATTTTGTATGAAAGGTGCTATACAAATAAAGTTTATTATTATTATTGTAAGAGATCCCGAACGATAGCTTTTATTCCTCCCCCCAATGATGTTGTAATTTATTTAAATTGTCCCGTAGGGGGTCGGGTTCTGGAAATCGGGTTTGGCATGGCCATCGCGGCTACTAAAGTGGAATCATTCCCCATTGAAGAGCACTGGATCATTGAGTGCAATGATGGAGTGTTTGCCCGGCTACAGGAGTGGGCCAAAGCTCAGCCACACAAGGTGAGGAAAACCTCACACCCAAAGGAATACAATGTTTGATGCATCAGTGAACAATTCTGAAAAGACTAACTTGTCTTTTTTCTGTTCACAGATTGTCCCGTTGAAGGGCCTATGGGAAGAGGTAGTCCCCACCCTACCTGACAACCACTTTGACGGTGAGGCTGGATAGAGTCATCAGGCTAACAACATGACACTTGACGCCACTATGTTCATCTATAACGTACATGTAAACTGCAAAAAAGAGAGCCCTTTTTTTTTAAACCTAGAATACCATCTGTTGATAGTCTTTACTCTTGTGTTCAACCAGGTATCCTTTATGACACCTACCCACTGTCAGAAGACACCTGGCACACCCATCAGTTCGACTTCATCATTGTAACTATACAAAATATATTACCTGGAATCACCTTTGTTCTACCAGAATAACTTAATATGGTGTGAAATTAAGCGGTTTATTTGTATTGGCTAAGTAGCTAAATAAGGTGATGTAAGATCTTTTACTATACAGTAATGAGGCACCATGTTTTCCAAACCTTCCAAGTGCCCTGTTTTTATGTCTAAAAAAATGGAGGGAGCTGATTGATTGGGTGTCTCTCTCTCTCTCTAGGGCCATGCCCACAGGCTGCTGAAGCCTGGTGGTGTCCTCACGTATTGCAACCTGACCTCCTGGGGAGACCTTCTGAAGGCTAAATACGACAACATCGACAAGATGTTTGAGGTGGGTATCTGCCCCCCAGTCCGTTTTTCCAACGTACATCCTAAAACTCTTTGACTGTGGCATTCATATCTTTTTTTTATTATCCTTTAACATTGTACATAGCGTAGCCAAAGGTTTAACATAGTGCGTCATATATCAAGCATTAAACATCAGGTTCAGTTTCCCCCAGTTATGGGAATGTTTAAAGTGTATAAGCATGTGCGATGCATGCGTTTTATCCAGCTCTTAACCGTTGCTGATTACGCTACGTCCGACCAATGAGAGCATGTCCAGCGCAACCGTTTCAAGATAAAGCCAAGGTTAATGTTGAACGGCGAGGAGACGAGTGCGCGGCGTGGTCGTGTCACACATGGCGGTGTTGCACGTCGACTGACCAGTTTGTTAATGATTTTTAGGAGACCCAGATGCCTCATCTGCTCAAGGCCGGTTTCCAGAAGGAGAAGATTAGCACCACCACCATGGACATTGTACCTCCAAGTGAATGCAAATACTACTCCTTTCACAAGATGATCACTCCCACCATTCTTAAACAGTAAAGTTCTAACACACCACTGTGACCGACTGCTTTGGAGTCGTTTTCTTTGGTCTTCCGGGTGCCAACGCCTCGACCCTCAATCCCGCAAATGTATTAACTCAATATTAACTCTTCTAGTCATTTATGAGTCTTGGCTTCACCAAACAACAATTGTCAGAATAATACATAAAACACTCAAAACGCTGGTACATTTCAAACCACTGCTTACTTTCCACGGCTTCATTCCACTGCTCTAAGAAGACACCACCCTTTACAAAGATAACAGTGTGTGAAGAGATGTCATCATAACGCCTCCAGATGAACAGCATTCTGGGTGGGTCATATTAACCATTAGATAGATTCTGTAGCTAGTTAGGTAGTTCTACTGTAGCTCACTTGGTAGAGCATGGCACTAACAATGCCTAGGTTGTGGGTTCGATCCCATGGGACTATAGTACTGAAAATGTACAGTGTATGCACTCATGTACTGTATGTCACTTTGGATAAAGGCGTCTTCTAAGAAGCATATATCTATATATAGGGCAGTTAAGCACCTCCCTTCTCCACAGAATCTGCGGAGACTCCACAGTGAGAATTTCCCCGTCTGTGGGACAATAAAGGATTATCTTAAGATTCAATGCCATTTTCTCACGTTAAAAAGCTTAAGAATAGTTTGACAGGACTCAAGTTTTCATTGGGATACTTTAATATGACACTTTAGATGCCCTGTATGTAATGCACACATTAGATGTTGACCAAGGTACAATTCAATATCATCCGTGTAGCCTCACAGCTGTCAAAGGCTCACTTTACTAGGCCTGGGACACATACAAGTAGTATTTGTGATGTGAAACACTTAACCCTGCAGTGCACTATGTAACATCACAGTTGTTCAAACCTATTTAAGTGCAAAATAAATAAGAAGCGTATATGTGAATATAAAATATATTTGCGATGTTTAAGGTAAGTTTTGTTGTTTTAGCATAAATTTCAATTCTGTAGAAATTGTTTTCCTGTAGTGTTTATCTAGCACACAGGCAGCACAAATGGGGTGGATCTGAAGGACAGGGCTGCGATTGAGCTCTGATCATTGGGGGCAGCAGAGGAAGAGTGCATTTATTCACCAGCGCCATCTATTGGTTTTGGTGTAAATCACAACCTCGGATAAATTATGTATGGTAGCATGGAAAATAAAGACTTAATATTCTCAGTAAACCTTTCATATATTTCACATATATATATAAAGGTTTACTGAGAATAGTAATATAATAAATCACAGGTCTATCTAAATTTAACATTGGAATCCATTTCTCCCATCACTCCTTTGAAAGAGTGTTCTGTACAGATATACATCAAACCAGGCCATAACCAGCGTAACTGACAAGAATGACTTTATTAAAGTTAATTAATGAATCTCTACAATGCGGAGGAGCCGGCGCTCCAGGGGACGGCGGCAGCCAGCCCATCGGACCACCCAGAAAGACGACATGTACTATACAGCCACACACACGCGCGCGAGGACGCCACGCTCACTTCCGATACCAGATCCGCATCTTCTTCTCACGCTTGATCTTCTTCTGCAGCTGCAGAGTCCCGTATAGCAGGGCCTCTGCTGTGGGGGGGCAGCCTGGGTGGGGGGGGGTGAGACATATCAAGAATGCTAGCAGTACCACAACTATAACAAGGCTCTGCAGCGTCCTTAACGAGGCAAAGAGTCATAGCATTCCAGTAACATATGTGGCACTAGTGGCCCAAAAATGTCAAATTGATTTGAAAGAGATTGCTCAGTCTGCTTGTATTCTGGAGGACGGTGCCCATCTATTCAACTTTTGACATTCATTTAGGAGACTGACATACACTGCTGGGTTTGATAAAAACATTTCCTCTCCACTGGAGAGAATTTCTGTTAACGCAAAGTACATATTGTTATATATTAGCTTACTTTCTCAATGTAATATCGCTGATATATATAATCCAATAGTAGACCTCCCATTTGATTAATTTCATTATTTAGTTTCATTCAGCTGTCAAATCCTGAATATAAATCTGGTTGATTTTATTTGAATATGGATTCTTGTGCATATTCTTGAAAGCTGATACATACTATTGGATTTGCTAGAAAAGTTAACTGAAAACCCCCAAACCATTGAAACACAATAGACTATTCTTGTCCACAGTGATGCTGTAATATAAATGGGACTTAACGCCTTCTTAGGTTTAAAAATCACAGGTTTAGCAGAAAATACAAAGCCCCACGTCCTTCCAGCACCAGAGGTCGGAAGGCTTAACCTTAACATGTTAGATTATGGATTTGTCTTGTAACAGCCACATCAACAATCTAACAAATAGGCCACTTTCATATTACATAGGCCAAGTATTCATCAATGTGATTAGGTATACATTGTAATTGTGAGCGCACAGTGACCGAAAAGCATAGGGACTTGTTGCTGAAGGGCACACCGGCAGTCAAGGCTCAACGTGAACCCATGTTCTCTCGTAAAATGAAAAATAATAATAATAATAATAATAAACAATACCCCCAGGCCATTCTGGCCGAGGGGGTAAAAAACACTGTCAAGGCCTTGTTTCAGCATTACCACTTTAAAATTATTATTTATGGATAGATGGATGGATCCCAGTAATGCAGGACCTACCTGGAACGTAAATGTCCACGGGTACGATCCGGTCACAGCCTCTCACAACGGCGTAAGAGTAGTGGTAGTAGCCACCTCCATTAGCACAGCTAGACAAAACAAAGCCATTGAAAAGCTTGTTTACTTGTGATTGTGGTGGATTTACAACTTGCTTGTATTGAAGAACATACACATACAATAAACACTGAGGGACATTCAAGGTAATTCACTTTCATCCGTTATTAACTTACATGCTCAAAGAAACCAACAAAGGCAACTTAAATGCAGGGAGTATACTGTATATATTTGTTTAAATGATACATTTATCCATCAATTCCATTGCAACAATGACATGACAAGCCTGATTTACTTCATTAGACCATGCATCAGGGTCAAGTAAGCATAGAATGAAAACAGTGACACTCAGATGATGAAAACAAGAAAAGAGACGAAGAGAGAAGTACTAAAATGAAACGGGGTAAAACCAGGAACTTAAGAACGTTTTAAACACTGAGGTTGAGTCCAGAATGTCGTTTCTGCCCAGTAAAAAACAATTAAAACTGTAGGAAACCAGCCAAAAATCGAACGCATTCGATACTTTACTATAATAAATAAAATACTAAATAAAACAAGGAAATGATGAACAGGAAAATGAGAGGAGAGGGAGTGAGTTAAAAGCAAAATTGATAATCTCGGGCAGGGAGTCCCATAATAGCCGGAAAGTGTCAACAGCGAGGTGTTAGTCACCTTTAGTCTTTACACGAGGCTGGAGGACAAAATATAAGAGGCCAGCCAGAGGACCTCAGGTAGAATCGAGGTCACGGAAAACAAAGGGCAACAGAAACGGTTGATGTCTGAAGGGGCCAGTGAACAGCTGGAGGTACATTACCTTCCCATGGAAATGACGTATCTCGGCTCCGGCATTTGGTCGTACACCTACAGGGAAGCGACAATCATTCCGGCTGTTTAAATCCAACAACAGACAAAGAAGTAGTCTTTCCTTCTGCCAGATAAATAAATGGGTTCTATAATCCCATCCGGTGATTTCGGTGAACATGCTGAAGAAATGTCAGTGAGACCCAATTTCTAGATGATCTACATCTGATCTAGATGATCTAGTCTACAAAAAGATCTATCATCTATTTCCATCACACAGCAGCTACATAAGTATTCTCAGGATGAAGTGGCTACTTTCACCCTATCACAAGCCCAGTTGACCACGTTCCCTCTCATCGCCATGGCGGCGCTAAATACAGTACGTTCTTCCTCTACAACCAGTTGGAAGTAACAACCAGCTAACAACCCTCCCCTAACGGCATCTGCCTACCTTCCTTAGAGCAGGGGCCATCTTGTTGGTCAGCGTTCCGGCTACGATCATGACGTCAGACTGCCGGGGGCTGGCTCGGAACACCACGCCAAAGCGGTCCATGTCATACCTAGGTGCAGCCATGTGCATCATCTCCACGGCGCAGCACGCCAGACCAAAGGTCATGGGCCACAAGGAGCTCTGAAAGCGACACACATCTTTTTGTTGTTGTTGTTAAAATAAAGACAAGCCTTGTCTACAGGAAGCAAGAACTATTCTAGACAGATGGCCAGACGTGCATAGATCTACAGGTGATAGTAGCCAAGAGGAAGGTGTCATGAGAACTACGGCAACAGACGCACTTAGCCCATTAAGGTCAGGTTGATGTACTGAGATCTACGCTAGCTATTTTTTGGGCATATAGAGCATTAATTAATCATTAATTGGAGCATTAATTACAAACCGATATACAGTCAAATGTTTGGCAAAGAGAGAGAGAGACGTAGTAAGAAAGGAGTTACTCACCCTGCGTGCCCAGTTGACCAAATCATCCAGCTTGGTGATAACATACTCCCCCTTACTGCTGGCTACAGCTGCAGGCTTAGCCGCTGCCAGCGCCGTGCTCTTCTCTCTCACCGGGACAACACTGGAGACACGAGGAGACATGAACATCGCAGGTTTGTCAGCCTAAAATGTGTCACTGCAATTGGCCACAAGCATAATAAACAGGGCACATTTTCCAGCTCACCTTAGTGTAGCATCTTTTGCGCTGTGGTGCAGACTCTTCTGATGAATGGCGAAGAATGAAATGGGCCTGAGGAGAGTTAAAGTGGAAAAACACAAAAAGGAGCTCAAGAATAGGACTAGTATGATCATTCAAATGCAACCAATAATACAGTAACTGCAGTTTTATAGCACCCAGGGGGAGGCAATTGGGTTTAATTTAGGCAAGTACAGGATTAGAATGTTCTTACCTCGTTGAAAAGCAGCCAAACGAGGCTAGGCGAGGTGCTATGAGAGAAAGGGGTAAGACCAGGTGAAGACATTCACTTATTTTAGCATATCACTGTAAGGTTCATGTTTATATATTAAATATCGTTAATACCGTAAAACACATTTCTTTATATAGAGGCCAATATTGTCCTCAAATAGTTTCACTGTTGTATTGGGTGACAAAAATCACTGGTGGTGAGCACCAACAACAATCTCAGCTGAATAACTCTCCTACACCACTATAAATCGATCGGGGCATAAAATTGTGTCATTATAAAATTGTGTCAAATAAAAAATACTAATTGCACCTGAATGATATGTCTTAGCGCTTGTATGCCCTGGTACTCAAATATATATTAGGACTGTGTGGCATGTAACATAGTGTGTGTGTGTGTGTGTATATATGGATCGACATGTGCTCACCAGCTTCTCTTAGTATTGTTTGAAACTAGCTCTATTGAAATCCTACTACTCCAGAAATATTGCTGTTGCTCATTTCTGACAAACGTACTCTTTGTAAGTCGCTTTGGACAAAAGCGTCTGCTAAATACCCTAAATATAAGATAAATGTAAATGTCATTAATGGTTTCTGATACCGTAGAAAGGTGTCAGAAGCCTTCTTTCGGTGCTGGAGTCCAACTAACGTTCCCAAACCTGCGTACTAATACTTGCGTAGATACTATCACGCCAACACTAATGCAAGGTCAGTGTGCGCAATGACCAACAGTAACGAGCTAGTCCGCCGACACGAATATATTACAGGAATTTCAATACAGATATAAAATAGGTCTGATAATTATGAAGTTTAAAAAAAAAACTGTATTGTAACAAATACATTTGCATGTTATTGAAAAAACAACACTTACCAACCAACGCCGCCATCTTTGAAATTAGTTACGGGGAAAAAAACTGTTTCCGGTGTGTAGTCCTTTGGTACGCCTCCGTGGGGCGCTGTGTCCCATGCTTGTTATCGTGGTATTTAAATGTTCATTATATTGTTTATTTTAGCTGTGCCGCTCCACCCGAAACAGTCTGCCATCATGGCCTAAATTAAGGAATATATACTTAAAGTGTCATCTGAGTTAATTTAAGATGCATGTTCCCTTTCATTAAGTATAGCAGTTTAAAACTACACTCGATCAAAACCAAGGTTTGAATCAAACGAGGAAAAAACTAAACTAAACTAAACTAAACTAAACTAAACTAAACTAAACTAAACTAAACTAAACTAAACTAAATAAATAAATAAAATATAATAAAATAATCTACAAAAAAGGTTAGCCATAAGGGTGTGTGTATAATGCCCTATACGCATTTGGTGATAATAAATAAATAAAATGTCTGAAAAGTAGGCATTATCCACTGTTGCAAAACAACTCAGCTGAACCCTTTATAGTAAAATAGATTTGTATCATAGATCTGTTAAAGGTGTATCTCTATTGTATACAGTTGTAATATACCTGGAAATATTATAGGCCGTAACACAAAAAGTGCTTTAAAAAAATATGATTCTCAAGTAGTTAGATATATAGACTTTTATATTGAGGAAAAAATGAGTGTGGATCTATCAACGTCATTACAATGAGTTATTTGTGACAGATTAACTGATTCAGGCAACTGCTGTTTGGTTTTATATTTCGATTTCAAAGCATATTTATTTTCTCCACATGGTTCCTTAGCCAAGTGGAATTAACGGTGATTATTTGCAGTAACGCAGTGTGACCGTAAAGTAGCTTTTCTTTTCTCTACATTCAATCATTTCATAATTTCTTTTATCAAAAGGACAAAACTATATTATTATTAACACATGTGTAGGCCACCTACACCTGTATAATCTTGGCTGTAATATTCACTGCTGTGGCTCGCTTCTGATGGTCCTACGGTGTTTGAGGTGTTGTGCTATAATTCTATTTTAAAATAAAGCATTTCTACAGCAATTATTTACAAATTAAATAGAGGAGAATACATCTGGTTTAACCACATATGAAGCCAAAACAAAAACACTGTTGTTAAGTGAACACATTATGTCACCCTATGCTTATGTCCGAGAAGAATAATTAAATGAGGCATTAATGAAGAATTGCTGGGCTCTTCAGGTTGAGCTGCATTCATTACCTACGTTGTCACAACAAACATGTATTCCTACCACTTGTCTAGTATCAGTCCAATGAAAACTGGTGTCTGATATAACAGCCAAAGCTTATGTCACAAGATGATTATTTATCAATGTCATTTTTTATAAATAATACGTCTGTGCTCTGTAAAATTAAATAAACCATCAGCACAATGTAAAATATCATCGCTCTCCTGCCTCTGATATTGCTGTTGGTCTATATTTGACATTTAAACTACTAATGTATGAGTCAGACCATGGAGAAATGAGAGGTTAGAGGGAACCCTCTTCTAGGCACGCACATACTACTAATTTCACCTTGCTGCTCTCCAAAAGAACATGGTGGGAGTGCAGCATTCACCCACTATCATCATTCCAGTTCAGATCCATTAAGCATCATCTGCACTAATCAGCAGGGACACAGCACCCAACACTAGGCAGCATGGAGTGCAGCAACACAGGAATCTCAGTCTAATATCTGTATCACTGCTGATATCCATACAGATGTCTCCATGAAGCACAGAATCTGGGATGTTTTCTTAAAAGGGAGCAGAGAGGAGTAGAGAGGAGCAGAGCAGAGAGGAGTAGAGAGGAGCAGAGGAGTAGAGAGGAGTAGAGCAGAGAGGAGAGGAGCAGAGCAGAGCAGAGAGGAGTAGAGAGCAGCAGAGGAGTAGAGAGGAGCATAGCAGAGAGGAGCAGAGTGGAGATAGAGGAGTAGAGAGCAGCAGAGAGGAGTAGAGAGCAGCAGAGGAATAGAGAGGAACAGTGAGGAGTAGAGAGGAGTAGAGAGGAGCAGTGAGGAGTAGAGAGGAGCAGAGAGGAACAGAGGAATAGAGAGGAGCAGAGAGGAGCAGAGAGGAGTAGAGAGGAGCAGTGAGGAGTAGAGATGAGCAGAGAGGAATAGAGAGGAGCAGAGAGGAAGAGAGGAGCAGTGAGGAGCAGAGAGGAGTAGAGAGGAGCAGTGAGGAGTAGAGAGGAGCAGTGAGGAGTACAGAGGAGCAGAGAGGAGCTATAGGGAAGTGACGTGAAGAGGGGGGAGGGGCATTGGCATGGCGTGAGATCCACTAAAACCACAGCAAACTATAAACAACCTCCCAGAGCTGTG
>OMPB01122088.1:0-20057 GCA_900312615.1 Stylephorus chordatus | reverse complement strand
CACAGTATGAGCTAAAATCTCCAGGAAACTGCCTCTTAGAAGGTTGGACCATAAACACTTGAGCTATATTCAAAGAGCATCCTCTTTCCTGTCCCTCTGTTACTTACCTGTGTTACTCATCACATGTTTTGATATGGGAGGCCCTCATATTGTTTTGGTATGGACCATACCCTATCTCCCCATTTTGATACTGAAGCGCTTTGGCAAAAACGGAACAGATTCGGGGTGCAATTGACATGACAGTTGTATTTCACCAGCCTTGGTGTTACCTGTACCCATCTATTAACAGTACTATTCTATAAGTATTTATCATAATACAACAAACCTCCCAAACCACCCAACTCAAACCTCTCGGCGTCAATGCTGAAATTACAATGGATTTTATTTAAACGTTGAATAATTAGCTTTTTGATTGTAAATAGTTCTTGCATAATCATATTTACTTATTTCAGTCAATTTTAAATTAACTTGATTTTTTTTCTCGGCACAAAATTATATTTCATTGCTTCAAATTGAAGTTTTTAACTACATTATGGTTAATAATCAGCTTGGATCCAGTCCCCATGCCAGCTATCAGGCTCAGATGAAAGCTTCATATTGATTCTATGGACTCAATTGTACTGATATTTGTGACTGCTGATATTTGTGACTGACCAGATAGCAGTGAAACTGTTTCTATACCTGTCTGTACAATTACAAAAATACATGTTACCTTGTTTACATCTGTTGTAATTACCACACATCTAATGAATATCCTTATAAAGTTGTGCTCTTGCTTTTGCAATGGCATGTCAATAAATATAAATTTTGCTATCGACTTATGTTTTGTCCTTCAATACACAATACAGGTGGCATAAAATAGGCAATTGCATGCAAGGTAAATATATAAAATATTTATTCATAAAAATAAACGTGTACACTAGTTTAAAATTGCTACATTATATTACTGGGAGGAGTGACAGATGAATTAATGCATACATGGATATAAGGCATCTTGCATATAAAATCCAGAAGCCAATATCTGCTTTGAAATATTCCATGTGAAGTATAGGATACTTGTAAAACAGCAAAACTTGCATTGTGATGACAAGTAGACACCACGTTGGGTCTACTGCATGCATAATTAAAAATGTAATGACAAATGCATATGCGATTCAGTTCACAATTGTAATAATGAACAATTAATGGATACAACAATAAAAAAAAAAAGTTCTTATTTGCAATTATTGAAGCAATCTTAAATCATTGGTCCTACTTCCACCTACAATCCATGGGCCTCGTTCGATTCATAAGATACTGAGCATTAAAAAAAACCTTGATTACGCAGATCTATGAATCTCAAATTAACTTAAAAGCACGTTTTTCAATGTCTAGAACATGGCATCCTGTTTTTAATTCAAAACACCTTGCATTTGGCAATTAATTCCTCAATGTCTGCGCCACACTATGGTTATGCAGAGTATTACAACTTTATAAGCACTGGCCTAATACCTATTGCTCCTACAATATACCTGATATATCATATTTTTGTCAGCATTTTTATTTTTTTAAAATAAATATATAGCTTTTATATTGCTACTAACACCACACTAACCTGAAGTCAAGAAGTCATCATCTACATTGAAATAAGTTAGGTAATCTTGGGCTTGCTTGTCAAGTGTTTTTGTTTACATGATGAATCATTTTAGTTGGCATAATTGGGTGGATTTTAAGATTTTAACGTACGTGGTCATCTGCAGGGTAATTAAAGTGGTGCAGTTCTGCAGGATGGATGCACTTAACTCATAATGCACACCAACATCTAAGTTCAAGCTCTGTTTAAATGATAACGTACCAACACGTTGATCTTCAAGAGAAACAGAATTGGTAACAAGAACTTTAGAGAAAACAGTGTAGCAGCAAATAAACAAATAAACCATGGTGGGACATACAGCGATCTGTGCGCCACTTCCGGATTGTAGGTACAAAGGAACAATTGACTTACTAGATCATATCAACATCATTGCAGTAATCATAAAAAGAGCTTGCATCTATTACAATTGCTTAATTGCCAGATAGAAAATGTGCAAATATGACTATGTTGACTGTCCAGATCAACCCTTATGATGTAAAAACAAGTGCAATGTGTTGATGCTCTGTGCAACATGAGGAAAATAAAAAAATACATGACAATTATTGTAACATTAATACAAAAAATAAGGGTTACTGTACAAGTGTTTAAATGACTTATTTCCTGAATTTTAAGCTTCTTTGTGCTGAGTAAATAAATGTTTACGTAATAGACCAAACCATAAGGCAGGGCCAAATGTAAAAATACTGAATTACAAAATGTTGTTAAAATGTCAACTCCCCATCCTTCTCATCTCTGCCCTGTGTTACAAACTACTTCTCAGTGCAAATGGACAGTGCTTATTTGGACAAATGAAACCATTCAGCTTGTAGTCAGACCTTATATAACAGGCCTTGAAAGATGAATTTTTACACATCACCTTGGTTCAAAAGGATAAGGTTGAGTTTGGCTATACAGTAACATTTTAATCAATCTGTCTTGTCCTATTCTTTTGAGACTTTCTGGAATGTACATTTCTTTTGGCTCCTCTTCTCTCCTTGTAAGATAAGACAGGTTTACCGCTGTCATAACCAGTCTTTATCAATGGTTGAGTAACAGTGGTCTACGTCAGTGTGTGTAATACCCAGTCCGTCAGATTGAACGCATTCAAATACGATGCTCTCCACATCAACCTCGACATCCTCTGCAATAGAAAATGACCAATAAGGGACCAATACCTTTAGAACAACATATAAACAGAATCAACTTGTCTAAATAAATAAAAAACAATCTGACATGACCAACTAACCTTATACTGATGAACACATTTTTAACAGAAACTTAATTGCTACAAGTGAAACAAGTGGAAAAAAAATTAAACATACGTGCATTTTGCTTGCGTTAGCAGAATACCAAACTAGCTGGAAAAACTCTAACGAGACGGTTTGTGAACCGCATGTGTTAGGAGTTAATGCGAGGTGAAAGGGGTTGCTCGCCATCTTACCTCTATCAGAGTCGGACCTCTCGGAGGACACCGCAGAGCCCAGACTGTCGTTCCTCATCCTTTCCACTCCTCGTTGCAGCTGCTCGAGCCTCACCCTCAGTTCCCTCTGCTCCCAGCGCAGGCGGCCCTTCAACTGTTCTGCACGTTGATCCTGCTCCTGCAGCTTCTGGAAAGGAGAAAATGGCAAAAACCGCAATCGGAGATACATTAGTGAGAATAACCTGGAGCAAGTGGGCCTTGTGATATATTCAGGGATTAAAGCAAAAAAAAAAATAATAAAAATAATAATAATCTTTTGACTGAAATTGTTTTCCCCACCTGCACTTTGTAAAACACATTACAGGTTACATTACTTGATGCCTGCTAAACAAATAACACAATATGTAGAGATTTCAGCACCACTCCACACGTAACCATTGCTGCTTTTCTCTAATGCAGCCATCAAGATGCTTTTGAACAGAATAGGGGAAGATGCTTTTGAACAGCTTTTCTATTGCCAGTTTTCTCTTTTGTCATTTTAAAACCATTTTCAATCTATGAAATGAAACTGATACTTTTTCTTTTTTTGCAAAGCTTGTCTCAGTTTTCACTCTTACAAATAATCAACCATCTACATAACCAAGACTGTTGTGATGTCATTATTCGGTCTTCAATCAATATTTGCTCCTGAGTCATGACTGGTGTTATAATATATACTTATTTTCACTGATTGAACATTCACCAATGAGAAGTTATCTACAAGTTATCTCTAACCCCCCGCACCCCTCTTTTTTTCTCCTCAGATCTACACTGATCTCATCAATGGCCTCTATCGACTCAAAATGACGTAAATCCCTGTTTTTTTTTTTTTTGGTAAGTCACACAAATCTGGAATACATTTACCTTTATGTGAAGCTGCGCCCTTCTTAGTAGGTTGAGTGTGGTGTTCCTCATTGAGTCCGATGACAGAGGGACCTGTTGCTTGAGCTGCTCCAGACAGTATCTTAGCTGAGCTCGTCTATAAAAAAAACATGAAAGTCTTTAAACGCAAACCCTCTTGAAGCAAATAACGGTTTGATGTTTAAGAATATTATTTATTGATTTGACCGTTATTTAACCAGGTAACATCAACTGAGAACCAATTCTCATTTACAATGATGACCTGGCCAAGAGGCCTCAGCAAGATTATCTAAAATGAATACAGTCAACACAAACCAACACATACAGCATATAAGAACATAGGAAACGACAGTGTAGGTAGATAAAAATAAATAATTACAGCTTCAACATTGTATAAGAACAAACTAATTAGATCACTGGCATGTAACCAAGATTGAAAAGAAATATTGTAATTATATGGATTTTCTTACCTGTTTTTCTCCAGTTCATTGTGAACTAACCTGTAATTAAGAAGCAGTTTGATGTATCAGTCATTAGAGTGGATCAATAATGATATGAACATACTGTGAAAAGTGGTACTTCAAGGGAACAAAAATGTCCAGTTTTTCACTATGGTATACGGTATGTAATGTAGTCACCTATTGCCATTGCCACCAGTAGCCATCTTCTTGTTCTTCTGTTTGAATCTCTTATCGGAGTCTTCGTTACTGGGGGGAAGCACTGAAGCATAACCGTGCTCTGCCTCTGTTAAATAAAAGTTCCACATACTGTACAAACACCCAAGCGCTGATTCAATGGAAAAGTAAAAACATACTGTATCACTCTGCAAGGGCGCTATATTTGCTTTTCATTAACGAATGCAAGTAAGTTCTTCATCGGAACGAGGATAACTAAGAAATGTTCGTGCTGTCAGTATCAGCTTGAAGTGTTGTTTTCAGGTTTTGGCGCCATCAGACATAAACAACTTCATAATTTTCTGATTATAGCTTTACAAAATGAATTTGTAAAACAATCGATGCGTTTTGAAACATGATACAACGCGGTGCATGGCTTAACAAAGCAACCCATTCATTCTGTGATAAGCACTCATCAACCCTTCGGAGTTTCAAATTGTCCAGAATTGGCGCGTTTGAGTACAATGATGTGACCGATATGTAGGTCACTGAGTCAAAGACTAAATATCGACTAAAAACATACACATTGCCTATTACACCGTTGAGAATTTCATTAACACGGCATGTCGCGCTTTATGCATGGTATGCATGTTTGCATTTACTTTATTTCACATTGTTTATTTTATAACTAACCAATTTCGCTTCCTCATAAACTGACAGCTGACAGTCAATACTGACCTCTTTCTCTTCTTTCCAAAAACTCCGCCGCCTGAAGAAGTACCTGGATATTGCAGATGTTCGCCTCCATTTCTAATTATGAACAAACTAAGAGTCACAAACAAATAAAGACTTAATGATACAGACAAGAATCTACCAGCAGCTTTATGCTACGTCTGCAGTTCAACTTGAACCAACTAACCAAACTCAGACGCCACGTAAAAACGTCATGCCTCCTCCTCGACCACGCCCTCCACGTATAAACGTCACGCCTCCTCCTCGACCACTCCCTCCACGTAAAAACGTCATGCCTCCTCCTCGACCACTCCCTCCCTGCTTTGTAAAGTTCCATAAACGCGCCATTATTTGTAATAACATTTAACGATATTGGTTAATGGTGTGAAGTTATGCTTACTTTGACTCGGTTTTCATTCCGTTAAACAAAAATAAAGGGCGTTCAAAGCGTAATTCCTTATTGGATCGGATAGACTCTTAATATACCAGATTATAGATAGGCCTACTATAATTTTGTCTTTATTTCCCTAGTCGTTCTCCAGTGTATTGTTCCTACATTCCAATTAGTTCGCACGTTTCTTTTCTTTCTTTTTTTACCCCCTCAGACACGGAGAAACGATTTAATTATGATTTCACTTTCTGTGTTGTGTAGGCCTATTTTAGGCGTATTGCATTCAGCATACATGTAGACAGATGGAGAGAAAAAAATAAACGACAAAATCAACCAATTTCTTCTGGATGCACTTAAAATTAAATGGTTAAAACAACTGATTATCGTATTACCAATTGTATTATGTCCTGTAAACATAAGATGACATACGCTTAACTAATGAACAACGTTCTCTAATTATATTATATATCACGTCCATAAATTAGTTTTCAACATGTATTTATCAGAAGAATTGAAGTCTCGTTGCCATCACTATCTTTAACCTATGAACTCCAGTGTGCCAGTACTCCGCCATATTGACTGTTGTCTTGACTAGAGAAGGTAGAGAACATTTGTGGTCCAGAAGAAACAAGACCGCTTTTATATTCTCAAAACTGTTGCAAACTGGGCCAAAGGATTTTACAATTACTCGTGTAATGGCACGAAAGAAGAGCAAGCAACAAGGGGTCGCCCATAAGGAGCTTGTGCCTGGACAGCAAACAATATCGAAGAACCCCGTCTCTCCCAGCAGCGATGCAGTTGGCGGTGGTGGCGGAGATGTAGGGCTGGATAGACTGGCCACCAGGGCAAACCAGGTAGCTAAAAGCAATACAGCTAGCAAACCTCTATGCTAACACTTATTAGCTAACCAAAGCATCACATTTATATATACGTTTATTCAAACATAGTTGGCGAGACTTAAAATCCAATATGCTTGTTTTCCCCCTCGTATTTTTCCCACATTTATTATGTAACGCGAGTAGTAAAGGGAGTTCGTGATGTTTATTAGTAGATCAATGAGTAATAACAGTTGGCGTCCACATAAGGCTTTGACTCAGTCTGCTTAGCATCGTAGCCCTTCTCAAGCAAATAGGTGACATTGTCCCGCGTGCTTTGGACAAGATGTATCGTTTGGAACATTTGAACTTCATCGTGATGCCTGGTAGGATAGCCTTGCTAACACAAAGCATCGTGATGTGCATACAACACAATCCATTGCTTAGACAAGGTAGCAAATGCCGTTCCACACCGTAGCTAACCCGTTAGCAAGATAGCTGGAGAGACACCGAGTTCTAGGCTAGCATACCATGGCTACTTATATTTATTGACATATTGTTCTCTTTTTAGTTCAGCCTTTACACAATCACATCGTGTAATAAAGGCTGTGAATAATGCAAATATTTAGCAACATGAAATCCAAGAGTAACTGTCTCATAATGTGTGGACATTGCAACCAGATAAGCAGTGCCAAAAAGCACTAAGTGGGGTTACTTTAGTTTCGCCAGGTTTTTAGCTGTCACCGGAAACATGCTTGATATATTTGAGCTCCTATGTCATGTAGTTATAACACCCTAATAACTCCTGCAATGTGTAACCAACTGTACCCATAATTTAAGCTCATTGCCTATTATCTAGATCACTTCTAATACGAGCACATTTTGCAAAATAAGTTGTTTTGTGTAACTATAAGTATATGATCTCTTCATGACGTCGACATCCTCCTACCTCCCACCTAGCCTATGCACACCTGCTGCCTTCTGTGCCACCGGGAATTCAAGGACTGGGGAGCAAGCTCTGCGAATGGGCTCCCTGGGGTCCATGGAACCAAGCTGGCTGATGCCATGCCTGCACTTTCTCAGGCTTTGATGCGTGATCCGCCAGGGCGTAAGCTTGCAGATGCTGTTCCCTCGCTGTCTCAGTCACTACTTGGAGAGATACCTTTGTGGATATGCCAGAGCTGCCGGAAGAGTGTGGAAGAGGAGGAGATGCGGAGCACCCAAGAGCAGCCTACACCGGTAAATAATGAACTGCTGTCACATACTGTATATACCATATATATACACGTGTATGTATATACTGTATACATACAGACAATATCATTTCACAATATATGTTTTAGACATGGTTTCTCCTAAATTATCGTGAAACACCATCTTGCAATTGCAGAAGTTGTAAAATGCAGCAACTGTAATAAATATTTGCTAATAATCTCTACAAATGTGTACAGAAATGCTCAAATAAAACCGACATTTCAATAATGAGTAGGTAGTTCAAATATGGCCCCTACAAAATAATAGATATTTTCCTCATCTTCAAAATATACACATTTCTTTGAATCCCAGCATAGAATCATTGAATTATCTGAACATATTCAGGATGTAATCTCCAAAATCATCCTAGAAGAATGTTTCTCTAAAATATGCTTGAAATTATATTTACTGTTTTTGGGTTTTGTAAAAGACACATCAGAATTTAAGACTTTGAAGTATTTTTTCAGCTGAAAAAGAATGTCAATATCGTTTCACGGTATATTAATCACAGATACAAACTACTTGTCCAATGACAAATACATCTTTCCAGTACCATTTCTCATTGTTCATAAAAAAACATCAGATGAGGCACCAGATGTATCATTAATCAAACCAGACAGACTAGTTCTCAAAGGACCATTTTTGAAGGCAAGTAGTGGCTAGTGGTTGTGTGACGTCATCAAGATTGGCCGATATTTAAACGTATAATTGTTTAGTTGCTGCAGCATATGGGTCTTCTTAAAGTTAAACTGTACCATCACTTACCATCACCATTGTACCATCACCTATACTATCCTGTTAAAATGAAAGCAGAATTTTTTTCTGTTATAAATAATAGGGCCAGCCATTTTCAAGAATTGCCAATTACTACATGCTGAATTAGGACAGAACATACATATTTATGCTATCTTCTACCTTATGTTTAATTTATGTATTCCACTGTTGGTCATCCACACAGCAGTCCGAGAAGTAAGCCTTGATATTAAGACCTATAGCATTAGGCGTATGCTAAAAAATAGCAGTACTTTACTTTACTTAGCAGTAGACATTACATTTAGACAATACATTTCATTACATTCCCAAACATCAGGAACATTGAGATCTTGTTTGATAGAATGCCAGACTGTGATACTAAATGAAAAAAAGCACATTTCTTTTTTTGTCTTTTTCCAGTTTCAGCATGCTGGCTTCTTTCATATCAAGTTGTAGCTACTGAAACCTATTTCTCCACTGGTGTCTTTTTTCAAGGACCGCAGCACTTACCATTTGTTCTTTGATATATTTTGCATATCCACATTCCATGCTATGCAAATAATGGAAATCATGTAAATCAATAACAATAATCACTTTTAATTAGTTTTTCGCTTTTATTATTTGATTAAGCCTTTTTTGGTTTTTAAAGGTGTAATCAATCTTAATCTGCAGTCGCAAACTTCCGGTTTCCTCCGTTTACTTGCATATCATTGTCTATTACAGTATTCATCTTTTAAATGTGTGACAAAGTTGCAGTAATTCATCATATCCATATTCTATAAATGTCTGTTGCTTGAGGTGTTAAATTGGTCACGTACAACAAATCCATGACTCCCAGCTAATGTAATGCAGGTTTGCAGTATATGCCCTTGAACTTTAATACTTTCTATGGTTAATCCTACAGTCCCGTTGTTTGTTTTTCAGGTACCATTGTCACACTCATCCTCCTGTAAATCTCAGAGCTGTGGAAACGGTTACCCTGAGCAGAGTTCTGTAGACTGGGACCCTAGCTCCTTCCTTTCAGCCCATAAGCTGTCGGGTCTTTGGAACTCTGTCCACACCAACGGAGGGGTCCACTGTAACCACAACGCTTCATCCCACTCCCCGCAAGGTTTGTAAATGCTGGTTTTCATTTAGAGACTCATTTTCACATCTTTCCTGTTTTCTCCCAGGATAGTCCAGCCAAACATTCTATCTGTCCCGCTATTTGAAGTTCTCGGTTAAGTCAGTTGCTACGCATTTCAACTACAATCAGGTCTCTTGTTCCATCCATCTTAACTGCAGTGTATGTGGTTAAGTTCACAGTGTATATGAACCAACTGATTGCCCTGTCTGCATAACAAGGCACATATAACAAGCTGCCCTAATTAACTAGGTTTTTCATGGCAGCCGATGTTTTATGATAACGCTAACGTGACTAAACCTCTTTGAGCCATTTTCATATATGAAAGCAGAGCGTTCTGGGTCTGATTGCTAATGTAGTAAGGCTTGTGAATTGGCTGGAAAAGCTGGTTTTAAAAAACCCAAAATATGGGTTATCTTGTATGGCCCATTGTTTTGGTATTGAACTATAAGACATTAACACTTTAGCAATGAATACCTGGTCAGTAAAACAATGTCCCAATTTTTAGGAATTATGAAGAAAATCATTGAGCAATTGTTTATCTTGGACGTGGAGTATCATCATGTATGTCACATGCTACTGCTAGCCTCTAGACCAAATACAGCTTTGGCAGCATATCAAGCTAAGAAGGTAAAGGGGACGCCCAGTATGTGAGTGCATCAGTATGTAAAACAATTCGGAAAACTTTTTATAATGAAACCTTTGTCATGCATCTCAGGTTTTGCATTTCTCATCCTGATTGTGTGGACAAGGAAGACTTTTTGTATTTTTTTTAAAGTGTTATTTCCTGTTTCAGATTGTGACAAGTAATGCTAGTCTGCACACTCAAAGGTGTGGAAATGAACAACCTTAGTAGTAGTACAAGGAAGAAGATTACAGTTCAATCAACAAGATAATGGATTGTACCTTGTTACTTTGAGTTATTTGTTTGCACCTCTTTTGTGAGCCGTGCTCATTTAGAAAGTCGTATTGTGTGATGATTGGCCAGATGATGCTGGATTGTTCCAGCTGTATCTTGTTACTGATGGGAAATTCATTCGTGGAAACATTTTCATGCTCAGGTGTAACGGTGGGGTCGACTTGTCACGAAAAAAGAGGCCTTCATGAGGCACCTGGCAAATCTGCTAAAACCTCGGCGCCCAAAGTGTGTCCCTATAGTCACCCATCCCAAAATTCCGGTGGTTCATCTCTTGGGAATCCCCTGTCTACCTCAACTGACCATTGCAAGACCACCCCCAAGCACTTCAAGACCATGTGCCGTCGCCCAACACCACCAGGTAGGAAAAAATATATATATATTTCCTTACTACTTCAGATAAATCAAAATGTCCTGTGAGTCTCTGTTGGATTGTTGTTGCACAATTATTGTTGAGTTATTGTTCACAGGAACACTCGATTTCAGAAAGTATTCAGGAAAATCCTGCTATGAATTGGAAATATTTGTTATGTGTTTTTTTTTTTTTTTTGTCCTCACACGTATCCATCTTAATTCTTTGTCCAGGTGAAGCGTTCCACCCTAACGACCATCACCAACATTCAGACTTGTCTGTGCCTCCCAATAGTCCCACTGGTCTATCTTCCCAGCATTCCTCCCTCGTGCCCCAAAAGCAGAGCTCTGGACAGCACGGCCACATCAGCTCCTCCAGCCCGGGAATGGCAGCCCATGCACCCTTCTCTCCCCTGGTTCCCAATCTCCACAGCCCCGCAGCTAAACTCGCATCCTCTGTTCCAGACAGCCCAACATCTGTCCATAAGCCGAGCCCTTGCAAAAACTCCCACATTCCTGTTGTCAGCACGCAGCATAGCAAACTAGGCAATTCCTTAATGGGTTGTAACCATCCCTGCAATGGTCACAACGGTGCGACGGTTGCTCCTTCCAATGTTGGCCATCTTACGGCGGGGGCCTGCAGGTTAGTCTTCAGTCTTCAAACACACCAACGTCCTCCCCCATAAATGAAGGGGCTGCCGAGGTTAATGTCAATTTGCCACTTTTTTTTCTCCCCCCCTAGGGACCAGGCGTGTAAAAGCCACAAGCTGCCTAATGGGACTTTGTGCCACCCTCCATCAGAGCTTGAAGAAGGGGAAGATGAGGACAGCAGCTCTGAGAGGAGCTCCTGTGCCTCCTCTTCCACTAACCAGAAGGATGGGAAATACTGTGATTGTTGCTATTGCGAGTTCTTTGGACATAATGCGGTAATTCTGCTTTGGAACTGGTTCTGCCATTGACTTTTGAGGAGCCTAATAGACTTTGATTTTGAGATGTTCAGCATTGATATGAAAACAAACATGTTGAAATGTGCCACTAATGTATGAAACACATGTACGTTTGATTACAGCCTCCAGCCGCGCCAACGAGCCGCAACTATGCGGAAATCAGAGAGAAGCTCCGCTCTCGCCTGACCAGGCGCAAAGAGGAGCCTCCTCAGCGTCAGGACTCGGACCTGATGGCCACCGGTGCAATCGACAACAGGGACGTGGACGAGTTGTTGGACTTCATCAACAGTTCGGAGCCCAAGCCCGTCAACAGTGCCAAGGCTGCAAAACGGGCTCGACACAAACAGAAGAAAAAGGTAGAGGAGAACTTCACCCTCACCTCATCTATGATTGAAGCTTATTGGAAAAGGTATTGATTTTGTGTGTGTGTGTGTGTGTGTGTGTGTGTGTGTGTGTGTGTGTGTGCGTGTGTGTGTGTGCGTGTGCGTGCGTGCGTGCGTGCATGCGCAGGAGAAGGCTCAGCTGGGTTGCATGGAGACTGCTGGCAGTGACCCCCACTCCAGTCCATCTGAGCCAAGTGACGACTTGGTTCCTGATGGGTCTGAAGAAGGCCGGTTGCTCGACTGGCCTCAACTGGAATTGGAGCGCGTTAACAGCTTCCTCACTAGTCGGCTTGAAGAAATCAAGAATACCATCAAGGACTCAATCAGAGCCTCCTTTAGCATGTATGACCTTAATCTAGATGTCAACGACTTCCCAAAGAAGGCTGCCACCTTGGAGGGCAACCACTTACTTTCCCACCTTAACGGTTCGACTGACATGCAACAGATAGACTTGGACCTGGCCCCTCTTTCATTGGGGACCTTCAAGAACCACCTTGACCTGGTTAATGGATGGGAGGATGCTGGCACCGTCTCCTCCTCCAATACCACCACCGCCGCCGCAGGTGGCGCTGCTGGACAAAAGGACATCCAGAGGTTGCACACTACTCCGAACCTTTCGAAGCTCATCCGGGTTCGCTCTCCCGAGAGGGATGCTTCTACTGCACCCGAAAGCGATGCGCAGGATCCCCACCAATCGCCCACGACGGCGAAATCGAAGGAAGACTCTCACGACACCAAGAACACTACGGCTGGTAGTGCCAAGTCGAAGAAGAACAAGAAGCAGCAGCCAAGGCCGGAACAGGCCATTTCAGAGCAGAGTTCAATCAAAGCCGCCAAAGCTAGCGCTGCCAATGAAACGCAAAAAATGAACGACTCCAGGGTGGCTGAGGTCAGTTCCAATGGCTCAAAGGCTGGAAGCAAACAGCCCCAGCTGTCTGCTGATAGTCAGCGAGTTGGCCCAAAGAAGGCCGAGGAAGGCCGATCATCCAGACAGGCGGCAAAAGGGGAAACTGAGACGCGCGGTGGTCGATCTGAGCCGGATTCAGACAACAAGATGCACCCCGGTGGTCAAACGAATGGGCAACATCATCACCACCACCAACAACAACAACAGCAGCAGCAGCAGCAGCCCAAGGGTAAACATAAGAAGAACAAGAACAAAGGAGAGAAGTCCAGTGCGATCGGTGAATAACACTACAGCCATCATTTACACCATTAACGTGTTTCTGATTCATTTCCACAAATATTGATGATGATTTTTCACTGTTTTTTTTTTTTGTTTGTTTTTTTAACCTTATCCCAGATGATGTATTTCTTCCTAAAGATGTTGACCCCACAGAAATGGATGAGATAGATAGGGAGGTGGAATACTTCAAAAGGTTTGCGTTTAATTCATGCATTACTGTTAGAAAAAAAATGTCTTTTAAAATACTTTCTTTGTTGTTGTTTTTTTAAATATGGATTTTCCATCTGATGTCTTGATCCTTGCCGTTTATTTTGTTGTCTTCTGTCGCTTCACTCTAGGTTCTGCCTTGATTCTGCGAAACAAACCCGACAGAAAGTGGCGGTAAACTGGTCCAACTTTACCCTCAAAAAGGTTCCTTCAAATGCAGCTCAATAACCTGGAAGGGTGCCAGACAAACTTCCTTTAAACTCGCGAACCCTGTTTGGCCCGAGGCCTGCTCTCATTCCCATTTCTCTTCTCCTCCTCACTAAGCCAAGGGACTCCGGTACATATTTTATCCATTCAGAAGACTAAAATACTGAAAGACTCATCAGCGAGGGATCATTCACAAGGCCAACTTTGCCCTTTGATATCTTTGCAATGTTCACAAAGTGAGAGGTGCAAAATGAAATGAACAGCCATCATGTTTAATCTACTGCATTTATGTGCTTCATTATGTAGTAATGTAAACACTTACCTTTCATGAAATAAATCTGTTTTTATCAAAAACCTTTTTATCTGGGGGAATTTTAACATTGACCTTTTTGAGATGTTATCTATTCAATTTGGTGCTCAAAAAACTACTGTATTGCTCTTCAATTTTATATTGTGCGTTTGTTTTCTTGTGGCATATTTCCAACCGTAACCGTATCGCTTGATGCTTAATTGCAGACTCTTATGAACTTCATGAAGGAGCTTGCATAAATAATTGTGATATTGATTTGAGGGTTAGTCTTGCACCCTCTACTGTCACGTGAGGGATTCATGGCATTCTGAGGAGGATGGTTTTGTTGATTGTGCCATGCTTGTCCTCTCAATGTTTCCTCCGAAGCCAAATGCAATGTATTTTGTCTCTAGATTTAATTTGGAAATGTACCCGTCATGGAAGGATGAACAAAACCGAACGTTAACTTACAGTAATATTACACTGTCATCTTTTGTAAGAATAGTCGAATGTCTGGTTGTTTGTTTACGCCCAAAGAAATGTTTGCAGGGTTGGCACTATATCAACCACGGTGATATAAACTCATAGGGGACAATACTGCGGACAGGCGCATATCTTGATATGATGGCTTCAATCTTGTCATGCATGATCTGTGGAAAAAATGTTATTGCCTCAATGTCTACTATAGTGAATTGTAGAGGACTGCAGTTTTTGCTTCAAAATCCAATTTTAAACAATATTCCCTATGATATCCCTCTTCATAAGCCAAGAAATTCTAAACACGGCTCTCATAGAAAGTAGTTCATGAATAGCCATCAATGCTTTACTCACATTTTTAAACTACAAATTCAAGCTGTTTTCCAGAGGAGACTCGGCGGGGGGTGGGGGAGGGTGCTGGGACTTTGACATATTTCACTTTCTGGGTATTTCCTAAATAAACAGTCGCTTTAGGATCTTCCAATACGTTGATATAAAATGGTTGAGGGTTGGTGTGATGTATTAAATCTGCTACTCTTCACAGTACCTTGATATCGGATGCGCTCTGCATCTCCGCTTTCACGCTTGTGTTATCCTGCTCTCATTAAGACGGACTCAATAGTTTATACTGTTGAGAATATTAATTGTGAAGGAATATGTTATTTATGTGTATTCCTAGAATTTTATTCTGCTGACGTTTTTTTTTTTTTTTCATATAACATCTGATGCTTTCCAAGTTATATTCAACTAGATACTATCTTAAATGTTTTGGAATGTAGATTTATAATATACCAGTTATAGCCGCGTGTGTGTTGGCTTTGTTTTTTATTCACTTTTGATACTGTGAAAATCTTTCGCTCTGAAAGATTAAAAACAATACAGTTTTGACAAAATTAAGTGTCGTGGTTGCTTTCTACATTTTCTGCGATGTTTTGCTGTGCGTGCGGCGAACACAATACTACACTTTTTTTGGGACAGTTATTTATAGAACCAGTAGGGGGTGTTAACTTTTTGCCAAACGCGTCAATTGAATTTGTCCCTTTCAGCCTCTCGTACCTACTGTATTAAACCATTCCCTGCGTTGGTTGGTGTAGTTATTGGTAAACAAGCATGTTGTATTAGGTTAATTTAATTAATTTTCAAGAAAGTTTTGGCCTCATTGGACAGCCTTTTACTTTAGTTAACACACTGTACTAGAATGGAGACCGAAAGTAAACCCAAAAAGGTAAGTCATTTCAGTTACATAGCTAAGAAAAGCTAAACATTCTATAGCTTGCTAGCATAATAAACTAAACATTTTATTAAGTTAGCCGGTCAGTAAAGTTGGTATGAGCCTCAACTGGTATATAAACTGTGGTGGCCCAATTGAGTAGATTTGAGTAGAACATCATTTGGTATTTACATTTGGGCATAATACTAACAAAGCATTTTGTTTATAATAGTACAAATGGTATGAAATCATTTTACAGTGTAGTAAAATAAAACCTTTTTTTTACCTTTAGGATATATTATCAGTATCTGTCTAGTAACATTGTACATAAAGGTTAATTTCGAAAAATCCCGCAGTGACAGATAATCAGCCAGATTGTAATTTTTATCGCGGTATACATCGTAATTTGTTTCGAATTTACAGAGATCTCATGGAGATGGAGAAAAGGTTGGCTCAGAGGCGGAGGAGGATGATTATGTTCCCTACGTTCCGGTCAAAATAAGAAAGCAACAAATGGTGGGTGGTCACACGTTTTTATAGTTTGTCCTGTGGTGCTTAAGCAAAGCGTATTGTGTATATCAGTGGGAAAACAGAATGAGCATTATACTTCAACATGTAAAAAAAGCTGTTAACATGTATGTTAACAGCTTACGAAGATGTTACGTCTGCGAGGGAAAGCAGTGGAGGATGACCAGAAAGATAGCGGAGGGGAACAGAGGGATGAGGAAGAAGGTCTTGGTCCCCGTTCCAATGTCAGTCTCCTTGACCAACACCAGCATCTCAAGGAGAAAGCGGAGGGTATGATAACCTGACTGGTTTAAGATTATTCTAAATATTATCAACTCTATAAAACATTTTACATTCATTTGTTTAATAGACTGATATATCAACCATGACCTTGGACAATTTTATTTATTTATTTGGATTTGGCTCAACAGCGCGCAAAGAGTCAGCCAAGGACAAGCAGCTAAAAGAGGAAGAGAAGATTCTTGAAAGTGTCGCTGAAGGCAGAGGTATACTAATGGTCCCCTTCAGTTAATTTCAATTCAAACAACGTTGAAATCAAACTAATGCCTTTTTTGCAAAACAACTGGACATCTTGTATCTCTGTTTTAGCTCTGATGTCTGTGAAGGAAATGGCCAAGGGTATCATATATGATGATCCAATCAAAACAAGGTGAGTTTGCATAAAATAATAAAACCGTTGAATAAAACCTTTGAGGCAATATTGCACAGATGATTACTCCTGTGGTATCTATAACCAAAAAAAAATCCCTTGCAGTTGGAAAGCTCCACGCTATATCCTGAATATGCCCGCCGCGAGACATGACCGGGTCAGGAGGAAGTTCCACATTCTGGTTGATGGAGACGGTGTACCAGCTCCAATCAAAAGTTTCCGGGAGATGAAGCTTCCGCCAGGTTTGCCTTTGGCGCCCCATATATCAATTAGTTGGCACAAAAATGCTTTTTTTTTGTTTGTTTCGGTTCATGTGTTGCTGGAATGTTGCCACAGTATCTCATCTATAACACGCTCCTTAATGTGTGCAGCAATCCTTAAAGGTTTGAAAAAAAAGGGCATCGTGCACCCCACTCCCATTCAAGTTCAAGGAATCCCCACCATGTAAGTCCACCTCCAGTTCATTTTCGCTGTCTTGTCTTTGCAGCATTGTACATGCAGTTTCACGGGTGTTCCCTTTGTCTGTTAATCTGTAGTCTCTCAGGCCGTGACATGATCGGCATTGCCTTCACTGGTTCAGGAAAGACACTGGTCTTCACCCTCCCCATTATTATGTTCTGCCTGGAACAGGAGAAACGACTGCCTTTCTGTAAGAGAGAGGGACCCTACGGACTCATCATCTGTCCGTCGGTAAGACGATTCAATCAAAACATGCTTTTCCTGACAACTCGCACTATTGAAAACACAACTGCCCATGTGTACCATTTTAAACTGGTATCTGCTGATATTTGTGGCTGCATTAACATTCAACGTAAAATCTTGTAGATCGCCTTGTTTTTCCAGTCCTACATATGTTGTTTGTGCCCTTAACCTGTTTAAAAAATTACGTTAAAAAAAAAAGGGCCAGTTTTTATTTCCAGTTCAAATCTGGTTTTATTTTTACACCGTTCACCTTTCTGTCAGATAGTCATCGGAGCAAGTGTTTTGTGTAAATACATAATTCTCAAATTATTCATGTCATAATTGCATTTGGCCCTCGTCCCACAGCGAGAGTTGGCGAGGCAGACCCATAGCATCATTGAGTATTACTGCAAGCTGCTGGAAGACGAGGGAGCTCCCCAGCTTCGCACTGCCCTGTGCATAGGGGGGATGTCTGTCAAGGAGCAGATGGAGGTGGTCAAACAGTACGTCTGTCTCTTTTGATTGGGCTATGAAATGTTGTAGCGTCGGTCATTTAACTAGGTCAGGCTGTTTCCCTTTGTGATTGTTCCAAGCAAATGCATAGAGCACCACGGTCCTGATTCCAGTGTGTCGCGTCTATTCTAGTGGGGTCCACATGATGGTTGCCACCCCCGGCAGACTGATGGACCTGCTGCAGAAGAAGATGGTGAGTTTGGACATCTGCCGCTACCTGGCGCTGGATGAGGCTGACAGGATGATTGACATGGGCTTTGAGGAGGACATCAGGACCATTTTCTCCTACTTCAAGGTTGGCTAGAGTTTATGACATTACTAGTTCATGCATGAAAATATAAGAATCTGAAAGCAATGCCACAACATTTGTTTGTTATTGTTTAGTATTTTTGTTGTTGATCTGTCTTTCATTCAGGGCCAGAGACAGACCTTGCTCTTCAGTGCTACTATGCCCAAAAAAATCCAGAACTTTGCCAAGAGTGCCCTGGTCAAGCCTATCACGATCAATGTTGGAAGAGCTGGTGCTGCCAGCTTGGATGTCATCCAGGTAGGATTGTCTTCTAGAGAAATTCAATACAAACATTTGTGTATGTGAGGGGAAGGTAGATGCTTTGAAAACATTGTCTTGTGAAATATTAACGAGCTGGACGCATGTCTAGGAAGTAGAATACGTCAAGGAGGAGGCCAAGATGGTGTACCTGTTGGAATGTCTCCAGAAGACTCCGCCTCCCGTACGTACCACGGCAACGCTGAACGCCAATGTTGTTCCCATGTCGTTTCCCAGAGCAACGCTTGAAGATACTAATGAGTCGTTTTTTTCATAGGTGCTGATGTTTGCGGAGAAAAAGGCAGACGTGGACGCCATCCATGAATATCTGTTGCTAAAAGGAGTTGAGGCTGTGGCTATTCACGGTGGAAAGGGTATGAATCAGTTTGCTCGTGATCGTCACTCTCAAAATTAGCAATGTAATACTATCAGTAGGGCGTCCTATATTGTCTATGCTAACCAATTTGACTTTCGAGTTGTTTGAAGAGCAACTGTATTGTGCCGCCTTTACATTTTAGTCAAATCTGGACTTTATGTTGCAAATGTCAATTGACCCGATGGTCTAGAGATCGAATGTAGCCCATCTTTTGTATATGTAATTACAAAGTGTGGCCACTAGATGGCCCCCTTCTTTTATGCATGTCTTTATTTTCAATGGCAGATGCACATACAGGGCTCCAGACTAACATTTTACACTGGTGACAGTGCTGCCAATAAGTTAGTTAGTGGCAGTAGCACATAATTTCCAGAAAAACTAGATGATTGTACTACGTACAAAAAAAAGTAAAACGGTAATATGGTGCTACAATGAATTGTTATTAACACTGTACAAAACTAAAATAAAATGCATTGAAAAATGCATAGTGTTCAATAACATAAATTAACATAAAATAAATGAAACAACTTTAAATAACAAAAACGTCCCCTGCCCTGTCCCCTTTACAAAAGACCCCCAGAAGCCCCAGTGTCTGCAGAATGGCCAACCCCTATAATTTGGCCTTCATGCCCTTTGTCCCTGGGTGAAACAAGAGTCCACACTTTCCCTGGCATCGAAGTCCTCCAAACTTGGCCCCTCAATGCTAATTCTAATGAGGTCCTCCACTAGATACTGGGGAACAGTACATCAGAGACACTGGGGAACAGGACATCAGAGACACTGGGGGACAGAAACACTGGGGACCAGGACAGAGACACTGGGGAATAGAACAGAGACTCTAGGGAACAGGACACCAGAGACACTGGGGTCCAGGACAGAAACACTAGTGGACAGGACAGAAACACTAGAGATCAGGACAGAAACACTAGAGAACAGGACAGAACACTAGGGAATGGCCACCAAAACCACCAACTAA
>OMPB01121869.1:0-12891 GCA_900312615.1 Stylephorus chordatus | reverse complement strand
GCCCATAATCAATCAATCTATCTATCTATCTATCTATCTATCTATCTATCTATCTATCTATCTATCTATCTATCTATCTATCTATCTATCTATCTACATATCTATCTATCTATCTATCTATCTATCTATCTATCTATCTATCTATCTATCTATCTATCTATCTATCTATCTATCTATCTATCTATCTATCTATCTATCTATCTATCTATCTATCTATCTATCTATCTATCTATCTATCTATCTATATAGATAGATAGATAGATAGATAGATAGATAGATAGATAGATAGATAGATAGATAGATAGATAGATAGATAGATAGATAGATAGATAGATTTATTCGGATAAAGATGAAGATAATAATTTATTCATGTAGCCTACAGCAGATATTTGAGACTGAAAGCATCATGACAACCACATGCTGGGAAAAACTATGATGAATATGGCTAAACAGGGACAATGAGTAAACTAGGAAACTTAAGAGTGACCCTTTATCGTCACATGTAGTTCAGTAATAAACCATCAATCCCTTTTGAGAAGGCAGGCACCGAACATTGACGATAGTAACATGCTCCTGCACTAGAGCATCCTACTGGCCACGTAGAGGCTGTGTCTCTGAAAGCTAATAGTTATTAAAAACTTTACATGTTTGTTTTAATTCAAATACAGATATGGTTACAAACAATTGTCTTTTAGAATAATTTTTACAATAATAATAAAAAAAATGTGGGCATATCTTTAGCAAATTCCGTACTTAATACAATATAATTTCAGTGTCAGCTCTTGTTGTAGAATATATTTTATATATTTTTTCTATATTTAATGTATACATTTCCAAAGTGCTGGGCTATTGGAAGCAGGAAGCTACAGTACTTTGAGAGTTTGTTTGTAAGCCTGTAAAGCCCCATGGCACGTATTATGATAAACAGGTCTGTAAATTAAAGTAATTTGACTTGGCTTAACTTAACCCACCCTCATTTCTCTTAGGGGAGGATGGTTGTACATCACACTTAAACATAGTCCTCCTTGGTGGGCGAAACTCTGGAAAAAGCTCAGTGGGCAACATCATTCTTGGGAGAGAGGAATTTGCGACTAAGGAGAGAACAACTTGCTCAAAGAGGAAGGGCGCGGTGGCAGGGAGATGGGTCACCGTAGTGGACACACCCGGCTGGTGGTGCGACTTTGGGGCGCTGGACACTGCTGAACTAGTGAAAAGAGAAATGATAAACAGCGTAGGCTTGTGTTTTCCTGGACCCCATGTTTTCCTGCTTGTCGTCAAATCGTGCTCATTTTTCTCTTCAAAACGACTGAAGGCCCTGGAAGAACACATCGCCCTGCTTGGTGACAGAGTGTGGCGCCATTGTATCATTATATTCACCTGCGTCGACGGACGAAAGCATGGAATGTTTGAAGAGCGCCTGGAGATAGACAACAGCGCCCTCAAGCGGCTTCTTAACAAGTGCAGCCAGAGGTGCCATCGCTTTATATTGACCTATGATACCGTTAGTGCTCAGGTCACGCAGCTGTTGGTAAAGATACAAAAGCTGGTCACAGAAAATGCAAAAGGACATTTTGAAATGGAATCAAGCTTTTTGCACATGCATTATGAAAAGCAAAAGGTACAGGAGGAACGAGCGCTGCAGAGGTTTATTAAGATGAAAGAACAAAGAGCTTTTCTCCAAGGTAAGTAAAATATGATATTTGGGATTACAGTTTTTCTCAATCGCTTGGATACATTTCGTGAAACTCTAACCTCATTCTCAAAACTCTTAATCCCAAAAACAGTAAATTAATTTCTCACAACACTATACCACCCCTGCAAAAGAAACTATAACAATCAAAATGATAACCACATGCATCAAAAGACACTAAGTCAGTCAATCGCTACAACAGTGTCACCAAATGTATAGCACCTTCTGTCATTGTGTAACCACTGACACTCAAAATGCAGTGTAGTGAAGTATTTTCATCAAAACTGGACAGATTGTTTACATAGTGTTGCTGTCAGTGTAAAAAACAAAATCCTGAAGACACAAATACGAGAAAAAACATGTTTATTACGTATCCTTTTCATCATAGTATGGATGTTTTACTTTTTTATTTTGTATTTTTTTCCCACTACTGCACAACCAATCGCCCCTCTGGGGACAAATACAGTCAAGTTCTACTTGACTCTCATTGGGCATCCATTCTCTCCTCCCTGTTTGGCCACAGCACTTCATCCACATCACACATGATGTCTTGTCTTTGAAGGCAAATGTGCAGTAGTGTGTTACTAGTACCTGTTCTCATTCCTGAACATAGGTATTATGGATGCCACAGTGGAGCGGTTCAGCTGAGGCTGCACTGGTCCACCTGCTACAGCCATACTTAGGCCATGATTCACTGCATGGTCAACGATGGTGGCTTGTGTCTCATTTGGAACATTCGTACGCCTTTACCTTTACCCCTGCCTCCTGCCTGTCCTCTGGGTGCCCCTCTCCCTCCTGCCCCACCACCATGCACTCGAACACCTCTTTCATGGCCCCGATTGACACCTGCTTCTTACTCCATTTTTATGTAGAAACAGTGCACTGGAACCCTTAGCATTCATATAGGTTTGTGAGGATTATAGTGTTCACAATTTGCACCTGTGGGATGGAATTGAAAGCATGTGTTCTCCGTTACTACTTGTGTGAAGGGAAGTTACTCACTCCAATCACCCATCATGCCTTATCTTTTGTACAAACATAATGCTCATTGAACATAGTATTTTGCATGCAATGATTTACCCAATGAGCAACTGTGTCAATGCAAATGGGAAATGTACATAGCCAATTGAGAAAAAAAACAATCTGTTTTGACTGGAATGTCAAAATGGAACGAGAATTGCATCTACACTATGACAACTGCGTTTAGTGTTTTGCATTCTGTGTGAACACTGAGAAAGTGAAATAGTGTATTGGCCAATTGCCTTAATGGTGTGGGGTTTTGAGGCACAGTTAAGAGAATTAGGTTAGAGTCAAGAAATGCATCCAAGCGATTGAGAAAAACTGTAATAAATTGTCTGAAGGTGTGGTTGTCTCATAGACTGTATACAATAGGGTTGTTGTAGTTCTGTAGCTCACTTGGTAGAGCATGGCACTAACAATGCCAAGGTTGTGGGTTCGATCCCATGGGACTGCAAGAATACTAAAAATGTATGCACTCATGCCCTGTAAGTCGCTTTGGATAAAAGCGTCTGCTAAGCAAGCAAGCATATATATATATATATATATATAGGGTTGTACTTGTGTGTTGTTCAATCATATGTGAGTTTGTCCCCCTCTGCCGGCAGGAGAGGGTATGTTCAGGTTGAGGCTGTGTCCAATCGAGACAAGCAGACAGTCTTTTGACCACATCAAATTGATAGTTTGGACACGTTTTGCAGCTCTGACTTTAAAACCTATAACTTGCTGTATGGGTTCAATAATTCAATTTAACTTGAAGATTGTGACAGTCTGGAGTCTGGACACTTTGTTTGGAAGGTTCATCAATGACAAACGCACCGATGAAAGAGTGGCCATTCAAGATAGACAAAAATATATATATGACAGAGGCCAGGCTATAGTGGTTTGAAGTGGTCACGGTTGGACACGTTTTAGATCAAAATGTCAGCTTAGAGAAGGTTTATGTAAAGAGTTTGAAAAGGCAAAGTTTTGGTTTTGGCTAAGAGGATAAACTTAGGTTAGAGGAGGTTAAGTTTAGGTATTATGTTAGAGGTGGTTAGGTTTTAGAGAAGTATGAGCATTAACAGTGAATATTACAAAATAAATGGTTTAGATCATAGTTTGGTGTAGTTAAGGTCAGGCTCAGGCTGCAGTGCCAGATGTGTCCCCTTAGTCCCTGTTAGCATGTGAGAGTCAAAGTACCTCTTTAAGGCTTCTGCTTTTCTAGTACATTTGTCTCACAGATTTTTTTTTTCATCCGATACATTTCTCTCATCCATAGATAATGATAAACCTAACCTAACCCTAACCCTAGCCCTAAAAACATTCCCTTTTCAATTCCTCCCTGAAAACATGTTTGTATTGTATGTAAATCCGTCAACGAGTTGTAACAAATCTACATAACCAATGATCTACATAACCAATAGTAAGATTGGAGGATCACATCACAATAATTATTCCTACATCAGTAATGAAAATACAGATCCTTTTCCAGAAAATACTGTCCTTTTAAAGTAGCTCATTTAAACGGCCAGGCTACCCTGCTGAGGTGGGCTCTTTGTTGAGGCCCTGCGTGCTCGTGATAATTCACACCAGAAGGCTTGTTCTGCAGCTGATAGAGCATATCTGTTAGACCATCACCTACCAAGGACTTTTGCAATGTAACCATTTTAATCGGACGCCTTGCCTTATTGGCTTTAATTCACATTTGAAGTCAGACTTCCCCCTTCCAATACTAAAACACGATGGCTAACATGGTCTGATCAGTACAATGATAACCTCCATTAACCAACAATTTTTATCTCCCAGTTTTCTACTTTTACCAGTTTATTTCTGGGTTGTTTTTTTTAAATACACATACAGAAAGTATTCAGACGCCTTCACTTTTTGTTATGTGCCTTAATGCTAAAATCATTTAAATTAATTTCCCCCCTCAATTTACATCTATAGACCTGTTCGCTATACAAACAAACCTGGATGCGCATGTAGCCTTGGGCCAGAAAGCAGAAAAATGATACCGGTCTTGTAGCATTATGCATGGATTTTCATCAACATGTAAGCTACAGTATATGTCGTCTGCAAATGTTTGTTGATACACAAATAAAAATATATTGTTAAAACAAGCAGCATTTGTTTGCCTTTAATTGTTGTAATAAAGCTGGCTGTCTAGATTAGCATATTTTAGAATGGATGAGATCCACTTGGAATACTAAAGAAATTAAATCCTTTCTTACTGCGATTAGCACAGCCTACTGCACAACAACTTCTAACCCTTTTTCTGATGACCAACCCGCTTGTGGCTTTATATGTTTATACCTTTCTGCCCCAAAGATGCGCACAGATATTTTTCATGAGATATTCCAAGCGGGCATTCCTGCGTCTTTTACTGAGGAGACGCTTCCGCTTGGCCACTCGGTATTAAAGCCCAGGTCGGTGGAGTGTTGCAGTGATGGTTGTCCTTCTGGAAGTTTCTCTCATCTCCACACAGGTTCTCTGGAGCTCAGCCAGAGAGACCATCAGGTTAATGGTTCTCTTACCAAGGCCCTTCTCCCCCGATTGCTCAGTTTGGCCATCCAGCTCTAGTCCTGGTTGTTGCAAATGTCTTCCATTTAACAATTATGGAGGCCACTGTGCTCTTAGGAACCTTCAATGTAGCAGAAATGTTTTTGTAGCCTTCCCCCGATCTGTGCCTCGACACAATCCTGTCTCTGAGGTCTGCAGGCAGTTCCTTCGACCTCATAGCTTGGTTTTTGCTCTGATATGCATTGTCAGCTGTGAGACAGGTGTGTGCCGTTCAAATCAAAATCTATTTCAAGTGTTGTGTAGTAAAAGGATCAGGTTCAGGTTACTGTATTTGTACCAGTAGGTGCATTTGGTTTGCAGTAGGAGAAGACAGGCATCCATCTTGACACACATTTTACAAAACAGCACATAGACAATAGACAAACATGATAAAGTGCTCAAGGCTCCAATAATCAGGACTTAAAATGAGAAAAATATAGAAAACACTAAAATACATAACCACTAGAATAAATGGTAAAATACAGGTAAAAAAGAAACAAATAAACTTTTCTTCTATAGCATCTATGTTGCTACGTCATGTTCATCTGAGTGATGGCTGCTGGAACAAAGCTATTTTTATACTGCTTTGTTGTACACCTTGGGACTAGGGTCTGAACACAATGTGATATTTCAGTTTTTCCTATTAAAAATTTTTGCAAACATTTCTAAAATGGTGTTTTCACTTTGTCATTATGGGGCATTGAACGTAGATTGATGAGGGGAAAAAATATTTAAACATTTTTAGTATTATAGGCTAAGGCTGCCTGCAACATACCAAAATGTGCAGAACAAAATGTGGTGTCTGAATACTTTCTGAATGCACTGTATATTGGTGGGGTGATCTTCAGCTGGAGCTCCACACACACAGTGTGAGTCTGTGTTTTCAAAAAGTCTGAAAATTAAAGTTATATGTTTTTAAAACATTGCTGCGACAAATCTTTCTGCCAATTAAATATTTAGCTCATAGATATAAAAAAGGGAACAACCATGATAATGATATTAATCCTACAATTGTTTAAGTAATTATAGTGTCGGTAAAATGTATATTTAAGTTCCATCCAAGTATTGCCGATTACGAGGGTTGAATTACTATGCGACAGCTGGGAGTGTCTGCGTATTGTAGGAGATAATGCCTACAAGTACCGTACTGTGACCAATGGGTACGGCAGATAACGTTCAGCTTGGTAACACGCCTCAGGAGCCTCGGGAACAAAACAACACGCCGCCAAACACGGACAAACATACATACCCATAATAGCCTACTACATTAAAGTAAATTATGTCTTTAAAATGTCTTTGAATCTAAAAAAATATATAATATTAATTAAAAAATAAACCTTCCGGAACCTAATTTGCATACCTGTTTCAATTTCAACATAAATTAATTGAACTTTATACGTTAAATTTTCTTAATTTGGTTCAGTCCTTACAAAGTAATATTTAAATACAGCGACATCTGGAGGGTTGGGCAATGTACAATACATAACTCCAACGCCTTGCTGAAACAAATTCTCAATAACACAACCTCTCTTGGTTAAAGGGTAAATTCGGAATTATGTAAAGCGTCATTTTCACGCCCCGTTCCCACCAGACGCGCAAGCTGACATGTAGCTTATTGCGCGCGCACGCCACGCAGCCAGCAGCTTTTTTTGAAGCGCATTCCGTGAACGACAGAGACGTGCTTCCGTCTCTTGCTTTTACCAAAGTTAATGTCGTCATTAATAGCAATAAAAGCAACTCTCATGACAACAATATTAAAAACAGCCACATGCATTTATTGGTCATACTGTAGTAGCCTATAGCTTATATTTAAATCACTGAGGTAAAATATATATAAAAGTAATGTTAAAATACTTACATTCTCCTCCAACCACTGCAGTCATTGTCTCTATAAAACTCAGAACTTGCATCGTACAGCTCTTTTCGCTGTTCAACCTCAATAATTAGCATTATAACATCCATGTCAGCAGTTCTTCTCACGTGCAGTTGTTTGGATTCTTTTCTTCAGCTAGTGTTGTGACTTCTGATTGGATGGTACTGGAATGACTATTACGAGCATTCGGATTGGTATTGATGCTTTGATCACACTTTACTTTAATCACACTTTTGATTATATTAAAACAAATATTTTAAACTAGAATTTTATATACTATTCATCCCACAATGGTGATTGTCTCTGTTCCCTTTTTTATTAGGGCCTATATTAACATATAATATGTATTAAAATAATTAATAACTAGTAAATTTATTAGTAGGTTGAAAAACATTAATATGTGGTGATATGATGCCGATATTGTGCATTCATTCATTTTCTTAACCACTTTTCCTCTAGAGGGTCGTGGGGGGCTGGAGCTGACATTGGGCGAGAGGCGGGGTACACCATGGACTGGTCGCCAGTCAATCGCAGGGCTGACATAGAGAGACAGACAATCACACTCACACACCTATGGGCAATTTAGAGTCACCAATTAACCTAACCTGCATATTTTTTGGTCTGTGGGAGGAAGCCGGAGTACCCCGAGAGAACCCACGCAGGCATGGGGAGAACATGCAAACTCCACACAGAAGGTGCCCCGGCCGGGGGTTGAACCCATAACCCTCTTGCTGTGAGGCAACAGTGCTCCCCACTGCACCACCGTGCCGCCTAATATTGTGCATTGTGCCCAATTTTTTCCGCCCAGCACGGAATTTCACGAAAATTCGCTCCACGTGCGCGAGCCGTGCGCCCACCAGACGTGAGTGCACGGTGTTAACATGGGAGCGAAAGTGAAGTGCAGCCGTGCGCCTGTGTGTACGTGTCCGCTTGCGTGTCTGGTGGGAACGGGCCGTTACCCATGATGATTCTGATTGTTTGAGATTTTTCAGCTCCGTGCACCCAGTCGCGTGCTTGGGCAGGTAGGTTTTATGCTAATGCTAGCACAAACTTATAGTAACCACTAGCAGCCACTACCAAACTCAATTTAAACACTCCACAGTGCACCCAAAGTTAATAAAATAGTACTATTAATAATAATAATAAAATTACGACAGTCTATCTGGGTGAATTGAAGTCAAATTATCACCGGAGTACTAGACATATCAACAACAGGAAGTTGCAATGGCCATGTTTGAAAGGCATGTCTGACTTTGAAGAGGATAATTTGACTTCTAAAATTACGCTATAAACACTCCAATCATGTCTCTCCATGATTGGAGAAACACTCCAATCGTGTTTTTTTTTTCTTTTCAATTACTTATAGCTAAATTGCAGGACATCGTTTCAAGGGAAGAAATGAAAATGGCGATTCATGCTTTTATATGGTCTTGTTTATATTATTGTAACTCTCTTTGTACCTGTTTGAATAAAAACTCTGTAGGCTGCCTGCAAATAATTCAGAATGCTGCTGCGAGGCTTGTTACTAAAAGTAATAAGAGAGAACACATCACCCCATGTTATTATCCCTTCACTGGCTCCCAGTAAAATCTTGTATTGATTTAAAAGTTTTGGTTTTTACTTTTAAGGCCCTTCATGGTCTGGCACCCCAGTACATCTCTGATTTTCTCCTTCCTCACTCATCCAAGGTCCCAGTGAAACGGAAGTTTAAGATCATCTAAGTTCAGTAGTTTTACGTATTTCCAACTGAAACATGCTATAGTACATAACGTTTAGAGGAATTTGATTGGAACGTTGACAAGTGGGTGGGTTATAACAACTTTAGAGTGAGACGGACAAATTCGATAGACAGATAGCATCAGTTGACCTTTTGATTGACGGGTGGATGTTGTGAGATTATTGGTTGACCCCAAGTGCTTACATAACAACGATCCTCGATTTTGTTTTCCAGGAAGTAAAAAAAATCATAGGATTTGATATAAGATCACAACGAAACAAAAATTTTGTAATTTTTTTGGCATACATTGTTAAATTAGTGCACAATATGACCATGGATGTGATCCAAATGGGGAAAAAAATGCATCTTTTTAGAGATGTCAGTGCTTCTTTAAGGTCCTCTGATCAGTTTTCTGATGGTACCTAGAACCGGCTTGAAAACTCGTGGCGACCGGGCCTTTTAATCTATGGCACTAAAGTTGTGGAATGATTTTGTCCCTATGATCTCGAATGATCTTGTCCCTTGTCCCTACGATCTCTGGATCGTAGGGACAAGGGCAGATCATTCCACAACTTTGGTGCACAACTTTTTCCACAACTTTTTGATTAAAAAAAAAAATAAACATCTTAAAATTATTATTTTTGTTTAAATTAAGGTGTTAATTAAGGTGTGCCTTTTTAACCTCATCTTCTATATGCATGGTAGTTTTGTCTCGTTTTGTACCATTTTTTTTGTTTTGTTTTGTTTTGTACCATTTTAAAATTGCAAAGCACTTTGTGATTTGTATCTGTGATAGGTGCTATAGAAATAAATGTATTTATTATTATTATTATTATTATTACTACAACATAGCATTCTAACATGCAACTCCTGCCACAGCTACCCTGTCAGTCATGCTGGTGGGGCAGGAGGTGGGAGGCTAACTAGTTCGTTGTCGCTATTGTAGAGTCAGCTAATTTGTCATCTGAGCTAATTTGTCATCTGAGGCAGAGCAGGTGAGCCGAGTGGCTCCGACTGCTGTTCACCACCAGGCCAAAGTGAGGAACAGAGCACGGCTGAGAGAAAGATTGATGGAGAAAGAGAGAGAACAAAGGGTCCAGTCAAGTAAATTATTTATGTCCACAGCGACAGGTTTTTAACTGTGAGCCATAGGGGAAGGTTGGGCACGATCATTATAGTGAAACCCAATTGCATAGCATAGAGATTTGCCAGTCAGATGGTTCTGTCAACACAACCCCAGGATAATCTTGTACAGTTGAGGACATTGAATATTCAATATTCAATTATTCAATATAGTCAAGCATATATTCACTGATAGTTGTTCTGTAGTGGTTGCATTTTCACAATACACTTGAGATAAGAATTTCAAGCTGAACTGGTGTCTTTGGTTACATAATTAGATAATTAGACTTACTTTTGTTTTCATGTTTTCCAATTTGCCAGTGTATTAAGTGTAACAGGACCTGTCAAATGATTGACATTGAGTTACATTTAATTACTTGGGATAGTTCCACTGTTTTTAATTAGAAAATAGAAACAGTTAGTCCTCTTTAGTCATGTCGAGTCATGTACATGCAGCTTGTCTCTATTCTGACTGCGGTCCAATTATTAACCATTTCAGCTGCAGTTAGCCCCAGATTGTACCCCGCCATGTGTGACAATGCATAATTTAGTTGCCCAATTTGATCACCCAGGCATCGGCCACACTTGCCCTCATTCCCCATCCCCGGAGGGAATTGTTTGGCTGTAGGAATAATTCAACACATTCCACTACAAGCCACGAAGGAGAGGGGTTTAAGGAGTTTAATTGTTACTGTTGTGGCTGTGTTATTACGATGCACCATTTTGAGTAGCTTATTTAGCCTGGCCACTGACGTCTACGCACTGCTGGACATTAAACAGTAGTGTTTTTCTATACTTTCCCAGCTGGCTTTAAAATGTGTAAATAAATGATCACAGTTTTGATGTGCCCTACAATCTGTTGACTTTTGACCTTACAGATGTCATCATGCAGACATTCAGACAAATATCCTTTCCCAAATGTGTTAAATATTTGAAGTAGTTGTTTGCATATTCCTGAGAAAACAAGTATACTTTGGATGGAATACATAAATATCCATAATGTAGGGATATGTTGTTAGTTTTTAGAAAATTGAAGAAACATGTCATCAGTATTTATGATCTGTTATTGGATAGAGGCATTCATTGTTTATTTTCCTCACTTACAGAAGTCCTGAAAGACAGACAAATATGATAATTTTACTGTTATACAGTCTTTAAGCCAAATAAAATATGACACCTGAACAAAATGACAATAGCCAAAATAAGAGAAAAGATCTGTTCTCATATCAACATATAGCATAAAGAACATCAATATAATAAATTAATACATAATATATAATACATTATCTTTCTGTATTGAACATACACACAATTCAAAAAGTTATATAAAACTCAATGTTAAACCCAATGTTAAACTATTTAATATTGAATTCTAGTCGTAGTGGACATAGCACTTTACAATGGTAGCTGGCTTGCATGCATTTTGTTTCTCTGGTGTATTGTAGGTGTGTAGCCAGCCAGTCCATAATATTGATTCTGTTCCCAGAGAGTATGGCTGCAGTTTTGCTGCCACAGAAGTAGAATGCATAGAAACATTATGACCATGTATTAAAATATCTGTCTACATTTTGACTGAATCAAAGTAAATGCTAGCAATGTGTAGCCCTGGGTTAGTCTTAAAAAGTTCAGAATGGGAGCTTTACAAAATGACTAACAATAACAATAGTTGGTTGTGCTTGATTTAGATTCCACTTTAGACAACTATCATTACGTCTACATTTTATCAATCCTGTGTCAGTTACCTAGCTACAGTGTGCCTTGTAATTGTCAACTAAGACAGTGTTGTCAGATAATAAAGACAACGTGAATTGAGAGCATCATATTATGGTAGTAACGTGACATCCAATTTAAACGGGTAATTAGTGCGTAACAAATCATGGGAGAATGCCATTTGATCCTCCAGGATTTAAATGGATGGGATGAAGAGACAAGCCATGCTTGCCAGCCATGTGTTAGCCTGCTGCAGGATTCAGATGAAGATGCAGCGGAAGGAAGCGTGCTACGATATGATTGGTTGAAGCGTAATCCTCATCAGACACAGAAAATAATCTGATGTAGGGGAAGTTAGTCGATTGCATTTAGATGTCAACTTACCAATAAGCAGATTTTTTTATTTTCTTTTGCGTACTTTTTTGAATAGGTTAATTGATATGACTGATAAGATGAGAAAGCTAATAATCTATATACAGTATGTTATATATGTCCTAACCTTGACCAAACAAGTTTTATGTCTGATCCTAGGGGGGTTAGACATAACCAAAGAGGGGTCCTGAATGTCCCCTGTATATCAAGCTTATTATGAGAGTTCGGGCTCTATATTGGTGAAACAGGGCGCAAGCGCTAACGCAGGCGCAGAGCGCAAACGCAGAGCGCATTGGGCGTGGCCAGCGCAATGTTGGTATATTCGTGACTTCAGAAATGACGGCGCAAGCCGGCGCAGCTGTAAAAGAGGTTGGATTAAACCGTGGGTTTGGTTTCATTATGGCCAATCAGAACTCCTGTTTCACATCCCTTTAAATGCCAGTGTGCGCCCAGCGCAACAGCAGATAGACTATTTCCTCATTTCCTGACATGGAAGATTTAGAACGGCAGCACCAGAGCGCTTTTCAAAAGAGAGCGATTTACTCGATTTTAATGTTTTCATTTATTTAATAGATTTTTATTTGTCACAATCTATTATGTTTTTCAAAAATAAAATGAAACGTTAAACAGAAATGATGAAATACCTTAATTCCCTTATTTGTAGGCTTTCCAACTTATATCACTTTTGACGACACCCAAAAAATATATATTTACTATGTTTGTTTTTTTCTTCCAAATGGTTAAATGGAAAGCAATAATTACAAACTCACAACTGAATGTGTTTCATTTATATTCATCATGCAGTAGGCCTACCGCAGCCAACCGGTCCCTGATCTCCCGTGCGCCCTG
>OMPB01121854.1:0-13978 GCA_900312615.1 Stylephorus chordatus | reverse complement strand
ATTTCTGTGTGTGCAGAACCATTTTCATTTTGTACTTGAAGACAACCAAGTCAACCAATTCTCCAAACAAAACCTCATTTAATAGACGGCACCCCTTCTCGGCTTGTCGGCCGTATAGTTCCCGGTGGCGTGGGCAGCGGTAGCCTGCTAGACGGCACCCCTTCTCGGCTTGTCGGCCGTATAGTTCTCGTTGGCGTGGGCAGCGGTAGCCTGCTAGACGGCACCCCTACTCGGCTTGTCGGCCGTATAGTTCTCGGTGGCGTGGGCAGCGGTAGCCTGCTAGACGGCACCCCTACTCGGCTTGCCGGCCGTATAGTTCTCGGCTTACGCTTAGCGAGAAGGAAAAAATGGCGGATCCTTGTTCAGGGAGCAGAGATAATTTGGGTGGAGTTAACCAGCGCGAGGGTGGGCTTATTCAAAACAGCCGCACTGTTACGAAACAGTCCGGCGGAAGTACAGAATGGCTCATCTAAAGACACATTTCCTGATTCCGGCAGATTACCATAGATCAATTTTTTTGTCGAAACTTATGCTTAAGGGGTGGGGAGGCACTCCGGTTATGCAAATATAAGTACTAAAGCAACGGAAAAGTGAGTTTTGCATAATATGTCCCCTTTAAGGTAACTTCCATATTTCGCTGCCAGGTATCGGTTAGGAATAAAAAGTCCCTATTTTCCCTTATAAATAAATCTCTAAGGAGATTACCTGTTGGTGATGGAACGGGTGTTTAGTAGAGCCAACTTGATAGGGATATATTTGAAAGGAGAGCTGTCACAGGCGCTGGGCAGAAGGCGTAGATAGCAGATCAAGATGGAGATGTATGGAGCCATTTGGCAACTGGAAGTCAAAGGAAGTGTGGGTAAAATATGCCCTATGCAGTCTCTGGGCCCACCAAACCTGCACTCCAGGGTTACCAACATCCATTGCGACTCTGATTAAGAATACACACACACACACACACACACACACACACTTTTTGCTTCTTGTGTCTAATTGTTACAACTTACCCCAGTATGTGTTACAACCTACACTGGTGGTATTGGAATATGGAATTGGTGCCATTTGTTGTAAACAAATGTGGGTACTTTGTATAAAAGTCTGAGAGCTCCAAAATTCTGTGAGCGAGTTACAGGTGCTGAAGCAAAAAGTGTTACAACCATACCCATTCTATATTCTATATTTATTCTATATCAATAAAAATATGGCAGTTAATTTATACCAAAAACAAAAAAAACGTACAATTCTTCATTAAATCTATCAGACTAAGAGGATTTAATCTCTCTTTTTTCATGGAAGTCAAAGAACATCTTTTTAAGCCTTTTATTGTCCATTGGAGTTTGGCTAGAAGAGTGTGTAAACTAATGGGAAAAACAGGCCAAGACCCTATGTGATGGAGGATGGGTTGTCCAGAGCCCCTTCCTCCCTTATCTCTCAGCCACTGTTTTCATTCCCTGCTATGGCATTGTGAAGCTTTTACTGGACATCTGGTTAGTTGTGGAGGAAGGCATTGTGTGTAGCTGTCAGTCAACTAGATTGCAGCTCTAGCAGAGTTGTATTGCTTCCACTTCAAAATTAACCTTGTTGCTCCTTATAGCTGCTGGTCAAGATTTAGCTAGTATATTATATTTGTGGCATTGTAAGGAGAAAAAAAAATACAACCTCATGCCTGTGGTTTATTTATACAGGAAATGTATCTGGGTTTTTATTTATTTTATTTTATTTTTTTTTTTACTTGAAAACTACCATCATAATATTTGAAAAAAATCGTACTTGACCCTTCTCTAATTGGGTTTTTTCTGCAATAGAGGTGTGATGTTTTGAACAAAAATCGGTTTTCGCTTCACCTGTCATAACTTCGGAAGAGCTGTCAGCTTAGTAAGAAGCGGCGATGGGAGGTGTGAGATTTTTCTTATTCCCAGAGGACCACAGAATAAGTTCAGCCATGCCTGACAACTGACTGCTGCTTCTGCAGGATGGGGTTGCTCTGTCATCAGGTCGGAGGCCGCAGAAAAATAAATGGCTTCTTAACGAGAAGAGAGCGTGTTACTGTACGTCGAAGGGCTGTTTTTTCCGTAGCAGCTGCCCTTCGAATGAAGTACAGACTCTGTACAGTATTAAAAGTCAATCGACGTGCCCCAAAATAGCGTGGTTGGGTTGGTGCAAGGCACTGTCATTGACACCCAACATTGCGCCCCCCACACACACACCCTCAACCGCCAGTTTGAAGGTTTCTGTGATTCTGGAGATTTAAAAGAGGAGCCCTGCTGAAAGGAGTAAGGGACAGCCAAGAGAGGGGGTCGAGAGAGGTTGGGCCCAATGAGTTTTGTCGAAATTAGGTTTTCACGTTCAGAGACCTCCATCTTATCCTACATTCCAGCCCTCCCACCCAATTTCCATCCCACTATGTGAAAAATTGGAGTGATATGAAGACGTGAGCGTGAACTTGATAAGAACAAGTCCCAAGAGGAGAGAGGAAGACGACGGCTATGTGGAGCGCGAGATAGCAAGAGATTGAAGGCGGACAAACAGGCGGGGCGGCACGCAGATTTTTGTATTTCCTCTGACTGGGAGCGCGGAGGTGTTTTGGAAGTGTTTTGGTACATGTTGAGAGCTATACACTGTTGGCTCACACGACAGTAAATTACAAACCCTGAAACCCCAACCAGCAGAGCACACAACCAGCGCACAGAACTAATAACACGTAGGGCCTACTGTAGGCAAAGAGCAGTTTGTAAAGACTGGAAGGCTTCTTTTGTGAGAATGAAACACTTTTTATTTTAATAATATACAAAAACCGCATCCATTTCATCCCTATGTGACCACTCAGTATTCATAGCATGAGAGAGGAGACACAAACAGAGAGGAAGGGAAGATAGCCCCCTCCCCTCTTGTCCCAGGTGGAGAGGCAGAGGCACACTCATACATACATATAAACAGAGACACTGCTCATCTCTCTCACACATGCATTACGCAGTGTTAAATGATAACAAGCCAGTCAAACAAAGTATTTGTACATCAAACACATCCAAATCCTCCATCTAAGCAACCCACTATGCAACGTATTTAGGGGATTCCACAGCGCAAATTAACAAGGGGAACTCATAAGTAAAGAGAGAAAACCGCCTGATAGCAGATGGGATAGTGCATAGTTGGTTTGCATTTATATGTACAGGCTGACAGCCTGTTAGACAGTGTTAAAGGGAAATGAGATCCTGGCATTGCTCCAGAGCCATTAGCTTGTGAGGTCAGCAGGAAGACAAAGTGTTAATTGAGTGAATAACAGGTTCAGGTAGAATGTTGCTCCCTGGGTGGAACCCCAATGATGTTAATTGCATATTCATCACAGTGGGTAGAGGGACCTGGAGTAACAGGCCACTGCAATTGGCTTGATTAGATTTCTGTAGACACAGATCTTCACAGTCCTTGCTCTGTAAACAACTCGGAATACAACCAAATCAGCATACTGAGATAACCTCATGAATCATGAGCAGGGATATGCCGTTTAGAATTTGAAGAACATTTCGAAATGCGCTACATTTGTAATTCTAAGTGCTGCAGTAATAATTAATAAAACACATCCAATTCAGTGAGACAAAAGCACAGATCCCACAAATACTATTTACAGCCTCAGAGGAGCAAACTGTCCATCAGACATGTGGACAATGGCAACCACTAAGGCATGTGCTGATTAGCATCTATATGAGTGTGTGTGTGTGTGTGTGTGTGTGTGGGGGGGGGCACATGGTCCAATAATAAATTATTGACAGTATGTGTTATGGATTCTACAGTGACAGTTGACAAATCCTCTTACTACATCTAGTGATGAACTCAATTATATTCATCAGGATCACTAGCCTTTACAGTAGCTCCTAAATCTGCCAGAGATTTTAACGAAGAAAAACAAAATCAATTTGGCAGTTGTAGTTCATTAGGAATACATGTCATGAAAATGGAAATTAAAACATTTCATTGTGTACACAAGGGCTCATAGCATAAGATCAAGTCACAATCAGCAAGAGAATATGTCCAGCGTATTATTATTATTATTATTATTATTATTACTATTATTAGAACTTCATTTGTCCCCAGAGGCACAATTGGTTGTGCAGCAATGAAAACAGTTATAACACAAGATCAAAAACACTCAAGGCAATTAAAGTCTTGTTGTTTCCATAGTTCAGGGACCCTTCGCTGACAGAATGACATATTAAAAATATAATTAAAAATAAAACCTATATATTATTATTATTATCATTACTTATTTATTTATCAATATTATCAGGGCCAGGTTTTGTTCTGGTTTAAAGGTGTTTAAAGGTATTCACAACACTGAATACAGAGAAGGAAGAGGCAGATTTCAGTAGGTTGTGTTTAAAAAACAGCAGTTTTGTTGCTAAAATCAGGCACATTAAATCTTGAATAAAACATAAACTCCTGAGCGAAAGCCAGATCTGATGACAAGCCCTCAGCCCCGGCATGAAGAACAGGCATGAGCATAAGTCACCCCAAGATGACCCCAAGCCCTCCCAGGCTGCAGGCTACAACCAAAGGGCCATTGAAACAATGGCAAAATTAAAGTAGTATAGGCTACAATAGTGAAATAAAATAGACACAGGTTAGCCTATTTAAAACCGATTAAAATGATACGAGGCGGTGGTGGGGGGAGGAGAGGGGGGAACCAGTGGGCTAGAGACCCTCTCAACCGGAAACGGGCCGATGAACCGGGGAGCCAACTTACGGGACTCCACCCATAGAGGAAGATCCTTAGTGGACAGCCACACCTTCTGCCCAGGGGTGTAGGCAGGTGCGACCGTTCGACGGCGGTTGGCGGTGCCTTTCATAGCGTCTCATTGTCTTAAGAAGAGCTGCACAGGCATGGCACCATGCGCGGTGGCACCGTCCCATCTGTGCCTGTACTGACGGCACCGCCAGCTCCTGCTCCAGGGAATTAAATAAGGGTGGCTTATAACCATACAGACACTGGAATGGTGACATACCTGATGCGGCACTGAGTAGCGTGTTGTGAGCGTACTCCATCCAGGGTAACTGAAGTGCCCATGTGGAGTGATTCTGTGAGACCATGCATCGCAGGGTCACCTCCAACTCTTGGTTGGCCCTCTCAGAATGTCCAAAGGTAGACTGTGTAGCCGGAACATCTCCCTAGCTGAGGGAAGTTTGGGAAGAGCAACAAAATGAGCAAACTTTGAAAAACGATCAATAATAGTAATAGTACTGTAACCTTTACACATATTTGTAAAGGCTCCTGAGAGTTTTGTCCAGCGAGCAGTGGTTGAGGTCGACCAGTATTAGATTAGGTGCATCGGGCAACAGCAACTGTAGTTTCTGTCTGTAGGATCAGTTCTGAAGTGATGCTCTCGTTTGCCTTCGGGTGAATATAGACCAGCCACAAAAATCTGCGGAAATTCCAGAGGCAGGTACAGTAGAATGGATGCATGGAAACAGCATGCAGTTCAATATCCTTGGTGCATAGTTTCTCTCTTACTATGGTGGTTTTGCACCAGTGTTCATTTATATAGAGGCATACACCTCCTCCTCACATCTTACCATAACGGGGGGTTGTTGAACAACACCTTTATTGCATTCGGGTGCATGCACAAACACCCAGCACCCACATGCAGGATGTGGCGACCGCCAAACACACAGCAAGCAGGGCGGGTGCCCGAATGAAATTGTCCTCTGCATTTTTCCCATCCTTCAGCTGTCCTTCCTCCATGGGCAGCCAGGAGCAGTGGGCAGCCTTCACGTAAGCACCTGGGGACCACCTCCAGGTCATTTCGCCCATCCTTGGTCAGGGACAGGCAGGAGAGCATTCTTGCATGTTTTTCCGATGGGGTTCTATTTACAGGAGGAGACCCCAGGTGAACACGGGGAGAACATGCAAACTCAACACAGAAAGGCCCCAGATGGGAATTGAACCCAGGACCTTCTGGCAGGGGAATATGAGACAAGGGTTGCCATCTCGCTCGTTCTCCTCCTCTCCTACCCTGCTTCCTTACTTTTTGGTGAGGCGTGCTGGCGACACCTGTTTTACAGTGCAAGTCAAATGATAAATGACGGCAAAAGAAACAACTTTAAAAAATGATAAATAACTTAACAAACACAATGTAAACTGAACAAACAAACAGACGCACCACTGCTGCCGGTGGCTGTGTGCGCAACTGCGCATGCACCCTTTAATTATTTAGTTTCAGCCTTCCCCAGCTTCTATATGTCATGCATTAATAGAATCTGAGGGATAAAGGTTCCTTGGAGCTGTTGGAATTGAAAACATCTGTACTGTATGTACTGTAAGAGTCCCACTGTGGGGGCTCCTCTGTTTACTCCAGGCATGCTGCTTCCTGGACTAGTTAGGATCCCCAACACATGACAACATCCAGGCTTGCACTTCACAATCAAGAGGACAGGGACAGGACAGAAGAAACATGACAGCCGCTCTATAATTACACTGGAGGACCCTAATTTCCTCTCAATCCCCACACCCTTATAACAGCTTCTCCAGGTAGGCTGTTCTAATAGTCATATTGGTCAACATACCGGTTGATGGAAAGGAAAGGTTGGACGAGGTGGCTGAAGATCCATGGCCCCTGCAGCAGGTGTGATGTTTGACTGTGGGGGAAGACTTGGTGCTCGGCCGCAGTGATAAATGACTGTGCCAGCGCTCTGATAATTGCTCACTCAGGGGCAGAGAGAGGTCCATTAATCAAAACAAGTGCATGTGCTTCAGGAGGGGGTATACTACTGTACAAAGCAAGTTCAACATATCTTTTTTGTTAGCTGGCTTCACTTAGCCTAACAACCGCAATCATGATGAGCGGTGTCACCACACTGTGCTTATCAACTCAGTCAATTAAATCAATCCAGCTTTTTCCAATCTAGCTCTATCAGCGTGTTCGGGGTGGTGTTTGCACCATATGACCAATCACAAACACGGACAAGTCTACCTGAGCCACGTGGTAAAGATAGCTTGCGGTTTGCAAATGTTATACCGGTCCAATGCAAGAACTTATAGATGCAGTGTTAAACGGTCTTGGGAGCAAATAGAGAACAAAAACATAATTCAAACCGGTAAGTAGATTACTTGTAAATCTTATAATTTTTATTTTATTTTATTTAACCTTTATTTATTCAGGGAAGGTTTCACTTAGATGAAGCATCTCATTTTCAGGAACACCCTGATCACATTCATACAGTTGCATATTCACACCTCCCCAATCCAACCCTTTATGCTGAGTGCCAAGCAGGGAGGCATTGGGTAACCTGCTCCGGCGTGCAGCATAAGTTACCATGGCGATGTACCCTGGTAAAAAGTGAACCACCATTGTGACCCATTGAAAACCCAGGGTTAACCATGAAGTTACCACGATAACCCTCAAATCTTGCTTCCTACAGTAGTATACCTCCCAGGACTCCTCTCACAATTGCAGCCAGCCTCCAACATGCTTGGGCCACTGCTGGGAACACACAGAGGCATTGGACCAATGAAAACGGTGAGGTGTGAAAGAAACCCTGTCTTTCCCTTATGGCAGTAGGCATAGGTGTGGGAAGTAGGGGTGCTGGGGTGCTGCAGCACCCCCTGTTGGCGCTGCAGCACCCAAAAATGTATTTACCCAAAGATAAATTCAACGATTCAGCAAGTAGTCAAGCCGCACCTGTATATTTTATAAATGTTGTTAGTTAAGCATCTATATGTCATTCCTGCCAGGCCCAATTCTTCACAGTTAAGACGCGCCTCCCCCCGCCCTCCGTCAAGCTCATTTTCATGCAGCACCCCTTGTTCAGAATACGTTCCCGCAGCTATGTCAGTAGGTGCCTCTACATGACATTCAGCACTGTTATGTGTCAAGTAAACACAGACAGATTCCCCACAGGGTCTGCTGAATTAAATGATCTTACAAGCAAACTGTAGCAACCTGCCATATTTACCTATGAGAGCTTTTTGTGCACACTGTGACAATTAAAGAGCCCAGGCGAGACGTGGGATGGAAGTAAGAGAAATGGAGGTCATTCAGAATTGAAGGATGACAGATGGTGGAAATAAATGGGTTGGTCATGGGGTGTGATTGATTTCTACAACGATGCATCAGCTGGGTGAAGTGATGAGAGGTCAGTATTAACGAAGTTGGGGATTAATGTAGCCAGATCACAGTAGCCCATGTAGCACCCAATAATGTAATAATTTTCTGAAAATGTAATCTTCTTTCGGCTGCTCCCATTAGGGGTTGCCACAGCAGATCATCCGTGTCCATACATTTCCTGAAAATGTAATAACGGCTGAAAATGTAATAAAATATCCGCTTAACTTGATTGAAAATGTAATAAAACCCAATAATATACTGTAATAACTTGACCAATAATGTAATAGAATGTCCTAACTGATGATGTAATAACTTTGGCAGATAATGTAATAGCGTAAAAAAGTGAAATATAAAGTGGTATTACTGTTAGTGTCATGTTAGCCTAGCCTACTGAAAACACTAACATTTGACACTGATTTCATGTTTGGAAATGTAAACTCTAGGGTTTATGTAGAATTTACAACAGATGGCAAGTGGCACGGTGTTATCAGGCAAATGAAGCCGCCCATACCCATGCTGATTGATTGTTGTGCAAAGATTAAAATTAGACACCATCAGAAGATGGAAAAAACCTGCAGAAGATGGCTAACGTTGCACAAGCAAGCGATGAAGGCAAAACAGTTGATTCAATGAAATTCCATGAAATGTTCTTTTTCATCTGAGCAACAGTGATTCATATTGAATGTGTCTCCTTTGCCTTGCCTGATCTTATATTTCTGCATTCAAAAAGGGTTTCAAATCGAATTTGAAATCAAGAAAATTGTTTACCTTAATACTTAAGTATATTTAAAAGTAGAAACTTTTAGACTTTTACTCAATTGCACCCCCACAGATTATGATTTGAGAGTTTGAGAACAACTTAAGTATAATTTCTGGGTAATATTTACACCCCTGGTGAATTATTTCCTGATAAGGCAAAGTTAGCATCACTTTGTGTTGAGAATGGTACTGTCAATTTCTGTGAGCGCACAGCCTAATTGTTTTGGCAAGCGCAGCTGAGCACCTGTCAAGACAATAAGGCTGATTTAAAAAATAATTGTGGAATAGGCTATTGCAATTTGTTTATTTATGCCAGCTATACTGGTGCAGAATTGCAATAGCCTATACGACAATTATTATTATTTTTTTAATATTATGGGGTGGAGACGGACAGATTTAATTCTATGAATAAGCTATGCTGAGTAAAGAAGCCATTGGTTTATATGTTTATTTCGTTACAATAGCCCACAGCAGAATGTTGACCTCAACATGACATGACAAGTCAATCAAATCGAAACAGACATTTAGGCTACAGTAACTTCTCCCCACTCTTCTCCAATCTCGTAAATGTAACCTGTACATAACCATCATTTCTTTCCAATATTGGAAAAACTGACATTGCAATATATGTTTTTCTTTTTTCTGTGATACATATTGTGATGTGAAAAAAATACAGGAATTCTCTTCTCTTAGTGTTGCAGGTGACCGAAAGGCTCCCAGGGGTGCTAACTGGTCAGCCAAGCTGCACTGTCATTCCAGAAGGAATGAATGATTTGACATGCTCAGTGTGGGTAGAGGCAACGAGACCGGTTTTTCTTGTAGGTATGTTCAACTGAAGAAAAGTTGTCCTTCTGCATTTGTCCTCACCACGTGTGATACTGGTGATGTCAGCCACTGAAAACCATCTTTGCTCGGAGCCATTTGGTGTTTGATATTGCACCTTGTACCTGGACAATTCTTTTGACAAAGGTATAACAGCGTACTTCTTGGTGACACAATGACTAGTGTCCTTTCTTTTATTTTTTTACAAAATCTCTTCACTGACATGGTATTCTGACACTCGTGTGTGTGGATCCTGAGGCTGTGAGGATTAGTTTATTCATGCCTTTCTCGTGTGCTTGTGCTCTTTGCCTAATCATTGATCTTCTTCTGTCAAATCTCTCCTGGTAGGTAAAGTGCTACTGAAATCACCTGCATACTGTAGGTCTCTCTTTCCACCTCTGCTACTGAAATCACCTGCATACTGTAGGTCTCTCTTTCCACCTCTGCAAGATCACCGTCCAGAGGTTGCATGACATTGTGGCTCTTTCTGCCATAGTAGACCATAATAACCCATGCACAAGGGCCAAAGGGCCAGGATCACAACCACCCCACGCCGCATTGGGTTATTCCGTGAAATACATTTTTAATGTCATGTTTTAATGAACCATAATGGATTTATCATGTGGGAAATCACATGCCTGGTCCTCTAGAGGATCTGTTCCTGATGCTTCAGCACTATATCACTGAAGCCTTAAAATGACCCGCTCCACTCTCTAGAGGGAAGCCATTTTCTAGGAGGAAGTCAAGTATTTGGCCAATAAATACATGCATGCAGGTGCGATAGGCATTTATGTTTACATCTCTGTCGTTGAGTTTCAAGTCGTAGTTTGTTTCGCTGTTCAAAGCTGTCCTCTGGGGCAATGAGCGAATGAATCCCTTTTATGACTGAGAGGAAAATTAGATGGGCAGCGCCGTCCCATGTCTAAAGAAATTCAACCGCCTCCTACCTGAAATGTCTTTGAGATTCCCTCTCTTCCACCTCAAAGGCACTGCCCCCACCACCAACCCCACTCCTATAGGCAGAAACGTACCTTTCATGTCAGCCGGAGCCACATCTTATTGAGCAGGATCTGTTTATTTTCCACTGTGGGCTCCAGTGTTTTTAGATAGTGTCTGCAGAACTCCACGCCACACGGATGGTCATTAACCAGGCTACCCTCACTGTCACAGCCAATCTATGGACAAACTGTTGTCCAAAGTCAGCATCACTCTTGATACAGTAGTTCTAAGTTACACATACACTGTACTGTAAGTAGCAATGAGAGGTTAGAAAGAGATTTGCCTTCAGAAATCTGAATCGGATCCCATCCGATGACCGTTGGGTATTTGGTGGTTTATCTGCATATTCATTTTCCGCATCACTATGTGAATCAGCGTCTCGTTTTGAAGAGCAGTTAAGGCATTCTCAGTAAAGTAGGGGTTATGGGAGCTGATAGACATGCAAGGCGCTGCTGCGGATACCGTGGCTACAAAGTTGAAATCTGTTTCCTGATTCCCTGCTGCTGCATGCATATTGTATTCTCACATCCCTGGAAAGCAACTCCAGACATTCAATACCCATCTGTGCATCCAAGCCATCTGTTTATTTTTATTTTTAACACAGTCATAAAGATGGGAGGGAAAAACTTTTGCTTGCTCACAAAAACACAGCTTATCCACCAGACAATACCATGAATGGAACGTGAGGACAGTGTCATCTCCATTCCCACAGACAACTACAGCAAAGGCTCTCAGCTAACCACCATCACCACACAGCATCCTTTATATGAACCTCTACCTGGCCTGTCTGTCCAGTCTTCCAAGTACTATGAAACCGTGACATACTTCACTCCCCTCAAATACATGGCACACCTATGGAATGGAAGTATCATTATTATTATTATTATTATTATTATTATTATTATTATTATTATTATTATTATTATTATTACCTTGCATTGACCGGTGCTCAGCAGCGTGGCTGGTTGTATCGGTTGAGACTAGCTCTACTGAAATCTTGCTTATATGCCAATCTGAGAGATATTGTTATTGTTCATTTCTGACAAATGTACTTCTTGTAAGTCTCTTTGGACAAAATGCCCTAAATGTAAATGTATTATTATTATTATTAGCAGCAGCACATTATTAGCATTATTGATATTCTTATTCTTATTATAAGTTAATTAAATTATCAAAACTTCTCAGAGAGAATTGACCCCAGAAAAGATTTAAGTAAATCCTTTTATTTCCAGTTTTGTATAGAAAAACATTTAAAAATAAATAAATAAATAAATGTCATAGTCTTCCTCTAGTCAAGGTCATTGACAGGAGCTGATACAGTACATCTCAGGGATGTACTGTATATCTTTAGTTGTGAGGCAAGGCAGCATGGCATACCTTGGCATCCCCTGTACCCCAGGATCAGTCAAGAAGAGCGATTGGGCGTTCAAGGTGAAAACCAACGCTTGGACATACGCTCATCTATCTTAGCCGTCTCTCAATGAGAGGATCATGGCACTCGATAGAAACATGTTCTGCACCAATAGCCCCACCAAAAAAAACAAAAAACAATCCTGTTGTTTAAAACTAATGAAGATCCAGCTGGACCCACCTGTCCTCAAGCCATGATAAACTGAACATGAAACCCCCTCATAGACCCCCTTTGCTACAGAGGCAAATGCTAAGACCCATGAAATGTGCTCTTCATGTCAATGGCAACAGGTGGATGGGCTATTTTGTAAGTAATAACTGGCCATTTATCACTGTTATTTCTGAAAGAAAAGTGAAATTGGGATTCATTGTTTTTTTTTTTAGTTAACCCATCAATTAGGGAAAATAAGTATTAAAATAGTTTTAAATGCTTGAAGACAAGAGGGGAAAAGGTGATGATTTAGACCCTGTAATGAGCAGTGGGACAGTATCTGAGTATAACCATTACAAGCTCCTCGGCCATGGCACTGGCTATAGGCCAAACCTCTCTCTCACCTTCCCTCCACCCCACACACGCACACACGCGCACGCGTGCACACGCGCGCACACACACACACACACACACACACACACGCATACTGATTACTACCTCTCCCTGATTGCAGGCCCTCTTTCTGCTAAATCTAAATTGCAACACCATGCACCAGACAAAAACAGCCTGTGTCATTCAAGCAGCCCAGCAGACCCTGCATGAACATCAGCCTTCCCACTGGCAAATATGTTAAAAAAAACAAAAAACACAAGCCCAAACAATATTAAATTTGGTTCCTAGGTCCCTGTTCTCTCTGTGTTTCTCTGTATTATTCAACTAGTTGCTCTTCAAAGTAATATTTATATCAGAGTAGTTTAAGGTTTTATGGTTAGACTGTCATTAAATTACTAAATGAACATGATAAGATAAGAAAGAGATAAACACTATTCAAGCAGGAAATCCATCTGCCTAATTACCCATGTTCTTTCCACTCATCTCTGACTATTCAAAGGACACGCACCAATACAATCCATCATATTTTAAATACGGAGAAATCTCATTGAAATTCAGTCAGCCCACCTGGGCCCACCATCTGTAGTTCTGTGGGTACACAGCAACTGCCCCCCACACACACACCACCAAAACCACACTTTTTATTATACAATTAATCGTTACACTTATACCTACTCCACCGCCCCTGTGCCTTCCCCTGGGGGTGTCATATGTTTCACAGCCTTGTCTTTTATGTGTCCTTATCTTTCACCGCGACAAGTGCTTAACATCAGAATGAATTGGAGACCTTGTCCGTATTCCGTGGCAAGCCGTTTGGCAAAATGGCTGTCATCTATTTAGAATGTATTACCTATGTGCATGCATACTCTCTGCTATCCAGGAGTGGATATTGGAGAATTGACAGCTCTCTCAATGCAAGTGTTATTTTTGCCTTCCCTTTATTAAAATGACCCTGGATCAGCAGTGTCATTGACACGGAGTACAAGATAATTATTTCTGATGGCCCACTGCTGCTTACCTTCCATGTTGTTGTCTGTACCCCTCCTCCAGTGAAGACACATTGGCATCACCACCTTTCCCAATGTTTCCCAAGGCTACAACATTCCCAAGGCTACAACATCAACAACAACAACAACAACAACGAGGCTACAACATCAACAACAACGAGGCTACAACATCAACAACAACAACAACAACGAGGCTACAACATCAATAACAACAAGGCTACAACATCCTTAAAAATCATTTGAAGGCCAATTTAAAAAGGTATGTTTTAAGCTGCTTTTTAAAAATGCCAACCGAGTCTGCTGTTCTAATGTCCTGCGGGAGAGTGTTCCAAAGTGTTGCA
>OMPB01121724.1:0-13853 GCA_900312615.1 Stylephorus chordatus | reverse complement strand
TCATAGTTATGACATACCAGCTCATAGTTATGACATACCAGCTCATAGTTATGACATACCAGCTCATAGTTATGACATACCAGCTCATAGTTATGACATACCAGCTCATAGTTATGACATACCACCAGCTCATAGTTATGACATACCAGCTCATAGTTATGACATACCAGCTCATAGTTATGACATACCGGCGTTCACAAATATCCTCAGCGAGCTGATTTTCAGCCTCTAGCTGTAATGCGAGACCTTGGCTGCTGGTCCCTCCCACGTGACTCTGATTGGCCAGCTCAGTGGAGGCATACAGGTCCAACGCTGAAGGAGGATTTCTCCCAATTGGACGCTGCAACGTCAGGTTGTGTGCAACCTGACTGAACGATCTCGCGGAGATCTCGCAACGAGCCGTTCAGAGAGGCAGGAAACCACGTTGCAGGATTACGGCAGAAACACTATAGCTCATGTTGTGTAACTTTGGTGAGGTTTGCATTTGATATCCAACATTATAACATTGTTTGTATGTACTAAAACACTGATCAGCATAATATTTCCAAACTTGTACCTTTTGAAAATGTAATGTGTGTTCTTTGAATAATTGTCATTGATAACTGTTTTTGTTATAATTTAATTTCCAAATTATACAAATCCATTTTTTTTGTACATCTATTCTGACTAGTAAAGTTGTCAAACTCATCACATTGTGCACAAAACTCTTTTCTGTTAAGTGTTTATGATATTATAGTATAGTGCTAACAAAATCTAGAATGTAGGTATACCAGTGAAAAATAAAACCTTTTCATCTTTACCCACAAATGCACTTTGGTCATAGGAAGAGCACAAATGTTCCACATTCAGAACGCAACTGAATGTTTTCCATTCTCAGATTTTGACATTCACTGGTCATAGAATCAATAAAATCACCAGCCAGTTTGAGTCCCTATACTGCACACGTTATCACTGACTTAATCACTTATGAAGTAGTAAGGAATGGGCAGCATCAACCTTCAGTTTCTGCTGGGTCTCCGATTCACACAACATTTGTAGTTGTCCGTGTTTCTTTAGGTGGTTGCGGAGAAGGCTCTTGATTTTCTGTCATCAACTCATGGCACCCAATCTGGGTGCTTGGACACCATGCTAAAATTGCTGGCCCCCAACTGACAAATAATTCTAATCTCTTTGCAAAGGCAAGCCCTTAAAAATCTGATGTACATTTAAGGCGGAACAATTGAGGTTCTGACCATGGCATTACAGGACACTTTTAGAAGCGCCCCCTTGTTTGTGGGCCAGGAGACTCCATTATCTCATTTAGATTTTCGGGTTCAACACATATTGGCTGTATCCCGATACCCATACTACAATACTATATAGTATGCTAGAAAAATATTTAGTATGTCCCAATACATAGTATGTCAAATGTAGTATGCCAAAATACTAGGATGTACATCTGGTCGTGTTCTGCAGTATGCAAGCCAGCATGCTTTTTTGGCTATTCTTCTGACCCACAATCCTCTGCGCAGCGGAAGATAGGTCACATCGACTGCTAGCAAAGTAGTGAAAATAAAAAAATAAAAAAAACATGCTCATGCTTTTTACTGGCAAGTAAAAAGCATCCATCCCATCTGCATCCCCTCACCCCCCACCCCCACTATATATTTTCTGCAGGCGTCCCATGCAGCGGAATGTGGGGGCAAATGGGAGAAAGAGGAGAACATGGAAAAGACGACATTCAAATGCCTGGCATAGACAGACAGCAGCTAAAGACTGCACTACATGGGAAAATGATCTTAAAGACAGGTGAGATGCAAAGTACATTGAAGAGTGATGAAAGGCTCAGGGACAAATGGGAGACCCTAGACCAAAAGAATCAAGCTACTACCCCCCACCAAGAAGTGTTTGATATGAAGCATAATGTGGTGAACTGGAAACCCGCTAAGACAACCAGCTCATTGCAGCATCAATGGATGAATAGTGCCTGTCCAGTGTGGGTCCACACATGCATGGCTGACATCGAAGAGCAAGTGTCCGCAGCCAAGGAGTCCCTTTCAGTCACAGAAGTCTGGGATGATTACACATTCCCTGCTAATACTGGAGGAATGCATGCAAGTGCAAGCATTTCTAATTCGGATCTAGGATTCTCCAGTTTCTCAGACAATGAAACCCAACCAGAAGATAGCCTGGTACATTTTCCCCAGACTGGCTGGCACTTCTCTACAGGTCCAGGCCTAACAAAGGTTGTTCATTGCCCTTTGCTGCAGTTCCCTTCCATGAGTTACTACCCCCCGTTGCAGCACACAATGCCTTTTGAGGGTGAGTGTTAATTATTATAGACTAGTGGTTTTATAGGTTTTGACCTCATTTTGACTGCATTGTCCCTGGTACATTCATTTCCCCTCATTAACTTTGATCAGACATGTTTCTATGTGTACCCGCCTAATTTCCTAGTGGTTTGGAGAGTGTGGGAGGAGGTGAATGAGAGCCGACTTGCTGCAGAACAGGCTCAGAGCCCCAGCTCCATCTCAGACTGTGAGGCCTTGTTTGACTTTACTGTCATGTCCTACAACATTCTGGCCCAGGACCTCCTTGAGGCCAACCAGCCACTTTACTCCCATTGCCCGCTGGAGGTGCTGAACTGGAGCCATCGCTGCCAGCTAATCAAACAGGAAATACTAAAATGGATGCCAGAGGTACGTGTTATGGACCTCAATTTCTTTTGGACATTTTAGATTACATTAGATTCATTTTATTGACATTACATAGTACGGGTACTATACAACGAAATTAGGTAGAGACGAAAGCTGCCTAATTTTATATAAAAAGTCCACACGCCACGCACCGACAATCACTCACATTCACACGTATTCACTCTTACCGGAGAGAACCCACACAGGCACGGGGAGAACATGCAAACTCCACACAGAATGGGCCCCAGCCGGTGAGTTCGAACCCAGAACCCTCTTGCTGTGAGGCAACCGTGCTAACCACCGCACCGCGTGCAGTGGTTTAACTCACCATCACGAGAAGAGAATTGCTGGGTTTCCAATGACAACATTTGCTTTGTCCAATGTGTAGATCACGTGTCTCCAAGAGGTCCAGCAAAGCCACTACGAGGAGAACCTGCACCCTTTCCTGTCTCATATTGGTAGGTCTGGGTCAACAATGCTGTAAATTATATTATTGCTATTATAGAGAAGGTGGGTGTAAATCATAAGCTTCATTAAGATACAATGTAATATTGATTCTTCAGGTCACACTTTTATATGCTTATATCACACATTTTCCCCAAATAAGATCATTGTGTTCTGATCTATATAACGTTTATTTGACGTTTTAGGAAAATCCCCCAAATTGATTTTCAAATAAATTGTTTTGCACTAATAATACAATATGAATCAACCATCAAAGCAAAGCAACCAGTGTCTTTTCAATCAAAATACCTATCCAAATCAATTGAATTGTACACAAATACGATTACATCTTTTCCTGGACCCTAGGCTACAAATGTGTGTACAAACGGAGAACTGGAATCAAGACGGACGGCTGTGCTACCTGCTACCGCAGTGACCGTTTCTCCGAGATCTCGGCCAGCCTCCTGGAGTTTCTCAGGCCAGAGACGGAGATTCTAGACCGCGACAACGTGGCCGTCGTTCTGTTGCTTCAGCCAGTTGCACCCCAGGGGTCCAAGGTAACGGCGAAGACCCCGCACATCTGCGTCGCCAACACTCACCTCCTGTTCAACCCGAGGAGGGGTGACGTGAAGTTGGCCCAGTTAGCCATAGTGCTGGCAGAGGTTAGCGATATCGTCAACTCCTGCAAGAGCAAGGGTGAACAATGTGATGTGATCTTGTGTGGAGACTTCAACTCTGTACCCCATACGCCTCTGTACCAGTTTATCACTACCGGCCAGCTCTACTACCATGGCCTACCAGCCTGCATGGTGAGACTACAGAACACTAACCCATGATCAATTCTGCATTGGCACACCAACTGTAAAATAAAGCAAGTGGATCCAGTATGAACTCATTAGGGTGCAACAAGGAGGTTTCGCTGATATCCTATGTTAACAACAGTGTGTGTTCTTTCTATATGTTAGGTATCGGGTCAAGAGGACATCTCCTTCAAAAGCCACCATCATAGACTATTTGCCCCTCTGTGGCCCAGCTGTTTAGGGATCTCTGCCATGTGCCAGTACATCAGTAGACAGGCTACGACTGAGGACCACAATGACAACGGAGGTTGGTCTTTCATTTGAGTCGTATTGTGAGGCCATTTAGCTTCGGTCTATTGCTTTTAACAGACCCTGTATGGCAACGTTATGGTGGGCAATTATGCTAGTGCTCATCACTTGTTAACTTACATTGGTCCTTCTTGTACAGGAAAGCTGCAATACAACCACGACTTTCTTCTGGGGCTGCGTTTCTGTCCAGCTGCATGTGTTCGGCCTCTTGGCTTAGAATTCATTCCCAACGTGACTGACCGTATACCAGGTCTGTTGAGTCAACTGTAATAATGACAAAAGGTCTATCCAACACCAACAAACTTATTTGTATTTTTATGTTCTCTTTCTCTCAGTTTTTTCTGCAGACACTTCCGGGAAACATTTCACCCAAGCACCAAGGTACTTTAAGCTGTTCTTATTCAAAGTCTTGAAACGGTTGTGTTTAAAGAATGCATGTTAACCCTAACACACACACACACACACACAGCATCGAGGGTCTGAGACAGTCTGCTCTTGTGCTTGTGCAGGTGTTTTCAAAATTCTAATACAACTGTCACTAACAGTCACCAACTTCCATTCATTTCAATGGGAAAGCATGGCCAGCTTCAGACAGCTTTCTTTCAAAAAGTATAGACGCCTCAACTGAGACATCAACTGTTTAGGAATCCAGAGAATCAGATTAACATTTAGATATGTAATCTGTCAGCATAGCTTAAAAACTATAGCAGTGGTGACAAGTTACAAATGGGTATGAATTTGAAATGACCAACTACTGCTAGAGTGGAGAACTGAAGCTGACACCAATAGTTTCAATGGGCAGCAATGTTATCAAACAACATTGCATAATTAAAGAATCTACTTTCTCCGTCGCTTAAGATCTTTTGGGACAAGTAGACAGATTCTTCTTTTGTTTTTTACCTCTGTCATTATGAGTGTTCTTCAGTACTGTAGTACCACCTGGTATGGATGCCTGTCTGTTGCATTAAAATCACAAATGATGCAGCAACTGAACATCTGCTCTAAGATTGTTGGTCAACCACTTGGGAAACTCTATGAAATTTCACATAGCAAGAAATATCACCTCTAACAGTAGACATCCTCTGAATGGAGAGTATGAGCTTATGTCTTCACAGAGAAGATATAGAGTTCCCGGCTTCAGCAAGTTCATACATCAGTCAACCTTGAAACTTAATATAACTGAGCCTTTTGTCTTGCATAGTTCTTATGCATGTTGTCTATCTTGTGTTAAATGTACTTGTTGCTTTATGTGCTTTATGTGCTCTGTGTTTTATGTGCTTCATGTGCTCATGTCTGCATACAGTTTGCTGTTGTCGAAGAACCAATTTCGGCATCACCGACAATAAAGTACTATCGTATCGGATCGTATAATTCAAAAACTATAAATGGCATTGCTTAGATAGTTGAATGTGAGTGAAAGCATAAACATGTGAACACTGTGATTATGGTGAAAGTACTGTGAAAAATGTAGGAGTGGCGGCAGTTTACAAAATGTGTGGATTTTCCAAAACAGCAACTGCCACCACTCACTCTAACACCACTCTAACAACTGAACATTCCATTTCAATGCTAGCCTACTCCTGATTGGTCTAAATCTCATGCTACAAACTCTCTCTCTCACACACACACACACTCACAAACACATGTCACATATAGAAGCAGCTGCACCGCTTAAAAAATAAGTTTTGTAATGAGTATACTAAGTTCTACTCTTCCCTCCTTTGCCATAGTTGCTCAGAAGGTGGCTGAGAGCGAGCAAATCCTGATTCGAAAGAAGCTTGTTGCACAACTGTTCTACGCTGAACTCCAGAGGGGTTTGACAGGACAAACACAACTTGAGCCAAATTTCACAAGGAACATAACCATTCAAGTCAACGGCGACATTCTGAGTATTATCACTCGCAATGAGGCCTTCACGGAAGAGCTCACATCGGCACTCAAGAAGGTCAACGCAATCGTCTCCATCAACGTGGTCGCCCAACCTCCTCAGATGGAGCTGAAAATGTCATTGGACAAGCGTTCTTTGGGCATGCTCCGACACGGCCCATCGTGGGAGAGCAACGCTCGAAGGGAGGCTCAGAGTCAACTGGAAAAATACACAGTGGAGCATCTCCCATTGGAGGCTGAGGTCTGGCGGGAATTTGAGGGTCGTTGTCCCGAAGTCGACTCGGTGAACGCCGTCGTCTATTTTAAGATCAGCACCTCGGAGTTGGTGGTGGTTGGAAGGCGAGCTCAAATGGAGTCACTTGTGAAGGAGATCAAGGACAAGGCGGAAAAGGCCAGGGATTGCCTGCAACTACTGAAAAATACGGTAGAACAAGAAATCTGCCTCGACTCAAAGGAACGGCTAGGGCTCATCTGGGATCGTGTGGTGGTCAAATTGACAGATGTGGACGTATCCAAAAATGAGGAGAAATTTACCCTCCACCTCAAGGGGCTCAGCGAAAGGGTGAAAACAGCGGAAACTTTAATCCAAAATTTTCAAGATACTTTAGTAACCAAGAAGCTTGATTTTCCCCAGAGCCTTTTAAAGTTTGTTCAGTCGCTTGACTTGCAGAAGTTCCACAATGATCATTTTTCTCGGAACAACATCATAGCTGTGTTGCTCTTTGGCGAGAAGTTCATCACAATTCTCGCGAACAGGGGCGATATTGACAAAGCTGAAGTAAAACTCACGGAGGCCGCCAAGCAAGAAGTGATCCCTTTTTCCGGAGAATATGACATGGAGACCTTTGATGAGCAATGGGGAGCTTTATATGATGAAATCATGAGAGAACTTGAATCTACCCAGAACAGTCATAATGTCCTCATCCAATATTCCAAGGACAAAATCATATTGTGCGGATTCTCCAATGTGGTAGACGATGTCTTTGGCAAGGTCATGGGACGCCTCCAAAACAAGAAGCTAGTGACAGAAGATGTGCCTCTGAACACGGTCGAGGAAGTGGATTTCCTCGAGACTTGCATGAAACTCTCGGCAGAACCTAACCTCAAAGAACTGGGCGCCACCATATTGCCCTGCCGATCTCAACAATCCCCTTGCCTTAAAGTCACAGCTACAAGTGAACAAATCAAAAAGGCCATAGATACGGTGACCACACAAATAAGTGCAATAATTACCAACAAGCACACGTACTCTAACGCCGGCGAGGCGAAGATCCTGAAAAAGAATGAATCGCTCCTCCTGGTCCAGTCGAGAGAGTTGAACTGCAATCTCAAGATATCAGAACAAACTGCTCAAAGCCAGCAGTTCAGCTACAATATAGAGGGGAGTTTGACATTGACACTTACGCAGGGTAATATTGCGCAACAGACTTTAGACGCTTTGATTTGTCCGCTGTACAACCTGTCCTTTAACAATCCTATTGCGCAGCAATTCCTACAATGCGGAGGACCAGATATTAAAAATGTTATCAACACACTAGTGAAGGAGAATCAGAGTCTTATGGCAGGAGATGTTGTCATGACAGGCCCAGGCAATCTCAAATGCAAAAAGCTCCTATACGCAGCCATCCCGGTTTGGGGGAAAAGCACTTCCCAGTTGGAATCTAGATATGTATCGTCAGCAGTCCAGCTAAGTCTTGTGAAGGCAGCCACGAACCACTGTGTCACCTTAGGCGTGCCGGCTCTAGGATGTGGAACATTTGGGTTTCCTGTAAAGGAAAGCTGTGAAGCGATAATAAAGGGTATACGCAGCTTTGTTGCTATGGGCTACGAGGACCTGACAGGCGTTCATCTGACTGAGCTGGATCCCAAAATACTAGCAGAATTTAAATCTGCCATAGAAGCCTTGGTAGGTGTGACATTCATTCTAACACATTTAATTTATGTTTAAATTCCATCTATTTATTTATTTATTTTTTGAATGCTTGAGAATTTATTCACATTTTTATGAAAACCCACTTTTGCATTTTCTGAAAATACAAATGCACATTATAAAAATGTTTAAAATAATGTTGTCAAGAGACACTTGACAACTCTGGCTGTCCCCTCCTTCCAACAGGGTTTTCATTCCACACTAAGCCCCAGAAAAAACATATCCATCCCTCCTGCTCCACTACGTACATCCCCACATGGGCCAAACACAATAGGTACCTTTTTTTTTAAATCTGAATTTAAATGTCCTAATAATTTTTTTATTCTTTACCTAAGTCCTAATCAGCCTGTTTAAAAAAACAACTCTTTTAATTACAAGTGTTTGGAACAGTCACTGTGACCGCGAAGAGGGCAGACATCACTGAGGAGAAGGTAGATGTCATAGTGAATTCAAACAACATTGATCTGGACCTGAGCACTGGTAAATATTATTTGCCTTTGAAATCCATTTTGGTCGGTTCAAAGTTTGCATTTGTGCATTCAACCAGTAACGTCAGTCATAGATGTGATCTCTCAAACAATGTTCCACAGGTGTGTCGGATGCCATCTTGAAAGCGGCAGGACAACCTGTTGTGGACGAATGCAAGAAACACGGTAGACAAAATATTCACGAATAACCTTAGGAAATTGTGCTCTTTTTGTTGGAAATCCACTATATAATTCTACACTCTGTTAAGTTGACGGAAAATTAATATAAACTCCATTGCTATCCAGTTCCATATGACAGTACCTCGCTCCCTAAAATATATCAACCAAAAAATAGGAACAACATGAATTTGACTTAATATCTCTTACCACCTGGGTTTTGGTAGGTCGCCAGGTGCCTGGGACAGTGGTGCTTACAGGCGGGGGGAACCTGAAGTGTAAACACATAGCTCAGATAGTAGGACCAGGAGATATCCTTGCCTCTGTGAAGAAGGTTCTTGAGCTGTGTGAAAGTAAAATGGCTGCGTCCGTGTCCTTCCCTACTATCGGCACAGGTAAAATAATGTGTGAATATCTGATAGTTTGAGTATCCAAAAAAATACATACATGAAACATACAGGCAATTTGTATATTCTATAAGCTGTAACTTGTTGGTTATACACTATTAGTAAACATGGTTGTTTATTAATGCTATGTTGAAATATCCACCTTCCAATTGTTATCATAGGAAGAGGTGGCACCAAACCCAAGAATTCTGCCAAGGCAATTCTGGAGGGTCTGCAAAACCATATAAGACACACTCCTCTCTCCAGCCTTAAAGAGGTCTTCATAGTGGCTTATGAAGATAGGACTTATGAACCACTGAAGAAGTATTTCAACAAGCTGAGTCATAGTAAACAGGTAAGTAATCACATGCACACAGTTAGTGATAATCAATTCATTGATGAAAATGAGCTATTTTTGTTAACTTCTTTTATTCTTACTTTTTTCCCCAACCTCTCCCCTTGAATTGTGCTCAATTGTGCTTTTAACTTTGCTTTTTAAGATGGTATTTGTTGTTTTAACCAAGTAATTCTTTGTTTCTTTGTTGTTGTTGTTGTTGTTTTAGATGATGCCTGCTCTGACTGCACCAGTAAACACGTTTGGCCTATTCCCAAACCAAGGTGTTGGTTCAGACTTCTATTCTTTTAATGTTCAAAAGTAATCATATCCTAGATTTAAGGAACAGCTGAAAATCCCTTCAGAAAATAGTAGTATAATTTGTTTAAAGTCCTCCACTGAGCATTCTACGCAAATAATGGTACTTATTCAACATCATGACCCGTTTCATTTATTGTTGACAAATACCTTTTAAAAAATTGGCCCATTATCAAAGTTGCTTGTATGGAATAGCTTAATAAGTAAAATAATTAAAAATAAACAGTACATACAGGTCTAATATAAATACAGCTATCTAGTGGAGTAAAAGTATAAATTGCCCCAATATAGAATTGCTCAATTAAAGTGCAAGTAGCTCAATGTTTTACCTAAGTACAGAACTTGAAAGTACTGCAGTAAATACCACCCTGGCCTAAAAGTTAGTTTGTCTTACTGGAGATTGGAAACTATTCACGCCTGATAGCATGTTAAATAAGTTGACATCCTCTCATTTCTATAAGTGCAGTTAGTCATTAATGATTAAACTAAATGTCCTCTCCCAGTACATTGATTACCTTTAGTTTAAACATGATTTCTATAACCGCTAGAATAAGCATATTCTCACCCTGGTATATTGCTTTCTATTAACTAAAAAAAGAGAGGGGATTTTTTTTTTTTTTCAAACCTTTGACATCCACTCAATTTATCCTTTCTTATTCAACTCTAGTTAACATAAAGGACGTCTTGGTTGAGGTGAAGAGAGGTGATATCACTGAAGAAACCGTTGGTGCCATTGTCAACAGTACAAATGAGAACGTTGACTCCATAAACGGTTGGTTCCACTTTCCTTTCACTTTGCTAAACAAATTCAAACTCTTCTGAGGCGTGAACATATATATATATTTATACCAAGTAAAAAAATACCTGAGTAAAAAAAACAACAAGATTTTTACATTATATTCTTCATCTTACCAGGTGTGTCCGGTGCCATTTTAAAAGCTGCTGGAGCTGCAGTTGAAAAAGAGTGTGCAAATATCCGTGAGTATCCACACATTTTTCAACTTTGAAGGAAAATAATCAAATTTAACCGATCAAGCGGATGAACAATTCACTTCACCACCATTGAAATAAACTCCTAAAAGTTTTATTGGCTCCGCCTCAACCGACAAGGTCTTGACACGATTATTTTAATCTCAAGGGCCGCTGAAGGGCCACGAGGCCGGAGTGACCTGCGGTGGAGCGCTGCGTTGTGACTTCATCATCCACACGGTGGGACCGACAACCGTGGCGCACGCCAGCGCACGCGTGCAGAGAGTATTGGAGCGCTGCGAGGATAAAGGCGTTGCTGCCGTGAGCTTCCCCGCGATCGGAACAGGTATGTATACAGCAGAGCCGCGACGTCTCATCTAAGGTCATTTACTGTACATATATGATCTAAAATAAATGTCAACAGGGTAACCTATAATGGAACCGCTGTTTTATTGCAGGCGGTGGTGGCCTGAAATTAACTGATTCCATTGGAGCCATGCTGCAGGGCGTCAAAGATCATTTATCACAGCGAAGCCAAACTGTCCTGAGGCAGATCGTCGTAGTGGCTGACCGGGGAAGGACCACGCAGGAGTGTGAGCAAGGCCTCTCCAACTGGACGTCGAACCAGGTACAGTAGTATGTATGGAAAACTGGACTAGAGTAGGGGGGACCACACTAGCAATTCTACATATGTGTTAGCGACACCAGAGAAGTAAATGTGACACCAATTTTTGTAAATCATAAGGTTGGGGATGATGATGATGATGACGAAGATGACAGCAGCGATGCTTCTTCCTCGAGAGGTCAGAAATGCTAATTCAAATGTACATTTAAAAATGTATTTTATAACAAAAATGATGTGTTTTGTTTTGCTGACTGTGTCCTCCCATTAATCCAGCAGCCACTGTTGAAGTCAAGATTGGGCCAGTGAAAGTGAAAGTGTTTTCTGGTGATATAACCAGGGAACAAAACGACGCCATCGTCAGTAGCACCAACCAAAGTCTAAATCTCAGTTCAGGTAAAAGACTTTCGAGGCAGTAAGGACATTTTGGCCAGAATATGCATTGTATCTTAATATATCTTTCTTGGTTTAAATGTGTAACGCTTATTTGACCATGCTTTGTTTGTTGTATCAAAATACAAACTACCGAGTCAAACATTACACTTTTGAAAGACTTTTTCAGTTGTATCACTGTTGTTTTCCAAATTTACTGTACTGTACGTATAATTAAAAAAGACTAAATTGTAATAAAATATAAAATCGTTAAACGTTAAAAAGTTAATTGACAATTTTCCTAAAAGCTGGGAAGTTATAAGAACTGTATTAAAGAACTAACCCCGCAGGGTGGACATTAAATGACTAACAGCATAAAATACTACTATTTATAAGATATACTATTCCAAGGCATCAACAGAAACGTGGCTAAAATGGTCATACACATACTATCTAAACTACCTTTTTTTCAGGTGTGTCAGGGGCCATTCTGAAAGCTGCCGGACAAACAGTGGTTGACGAATGCAAGAGTTTAGGTATTGGCCGGGTTTCCCAGATTTTTCTACGCAGTGCATAGCGCGAAAGCCTGCGTACGCCAGTTCGTAGCGATCCCGTTAGTATAAATCTGTTTCCCAGATTGCTTTTTTAGCCTACGCAGTTCTTTGGTACGCAGCAATTGTAAGACAGATCCAGCCGCGTCAGGCAAATAATAAGAATAAAAATCATATATAGCGCTTTTCAAAACACCCAAAGACACTTTACATTAAACATATAAGGACATAAAAATATATAAATAAATAATAATAAAAGAAAAAGGAGATATTAATTCATTCACACAACTGACACATGAGCTCAGCTGGAAACTAGGGAGGCTCCACCTGCTAGTCTATTGTGAGACAGGTTAGTTTTATACTGATGTCATATATTCATTCAATTTATTTTTTATTTATTACATACACTTTTTACGTTGATACTTTACTTCTTAACTTTTGTACATAGCCGTATATCCTGTCTATCCACTGCCTTGTGTGTTTGCTCTTGCTTTTTTATTTTTAGATGTGCACATGCTTACCTTCCTTTTAACGGTCCCATATTGTAAAAATGGCTTTTTCCAGTGTTTTACATTGTTTTACGCAATGTGGGGTTGTTCCAACACTGACAAAATATGAAATCTGTACCAAGTGCAGTTTCTGCGGTTCAGCTGTGTCAGGAACGCCCCCTTTTGAAACAAGCCGTTCAGAATTGAGAGAGAATTGAGACGCCTCACCGACGTCGGTGAGGCCGACCAATCACTGTTAAGCTAATATCTGCAGAGTAGGGGTGTACTGCAAAATTTGGTTTCGATCCGATACCAAGTAAATACAGGACCAGTATCGCTGATATCAGCTCTCTCTCTCTCTCTCTCTCTCTCTCTCTCGCTGATATCAAGTAAATACAGGACCAGTATCGCATCACCTCTCTCTCTCTCCAAATTTTGTGGTATCGCACACCCCTACTCTGCAGATATTAGCTCAACAGTGATTGGTCGGCCTCATCGACGTCGAAGAGGCGTCTCAATTCTGAACGGCTTGTTTCAGTAGGGGGCGTTCCTGTCACAGCTGAACAGCAGAAACTGCACTTGGTACAGATTTCATATTTTGTCAGTGTTGGAACAACCCCACATTGCGTGAAACAATGTAAAACACTGGAAAAAGCAGTTTTTACAATATGGGACCTTTAAATTATTAGTTTAATTTTGTGTGGACGTTCAGCCCAGACACGAGTTCAGGCTACCTCAGACCAGCAGAGGTGACCCGGACACCTGCACTGCTAACCTTTACAAAAATTTGAAAAATAAGTATCTTAAAATAGATTTACTTTCACCAAAATGTAATATACAGCCTACACTGTAATGATTACTGTATAATGATTACATAGTGATACAACTGCCTCTGTCGTTCTAAATTCATCTATAGCTCCATCAATGAGATGCTTTCTGGTACCTCATTGCAGAACAAACAGGAGGAGAAACACGTTTGTTCCAGAAGCAATCAGACTTTTAAATGAAGGCTATAGTCCCCTTCTAACATCATTATGGACTAAAAAGCAAGCTGCACGTTGCACTTTAAAAATCTGTTTTTTTAATTTTTATTATTATTATTATTATTATTATTTATGTTTTAT
>OMPB01121688.1:0-10748 GCA_900312615.1 Stylephorus chordatus | reverse complement strand
CACACACTTCAAGTGTGAAAACACACCATAGTTTGCATGTTCTCCCCGTGCCTGTGTGGGTTCTTTCCGGGTACTCCGGCTTCCTCCCACAGACCAAAAACATGCAGGTTGGGTTAATTGGTGACTCTAAAATTGCCCATAGGTGTGAATGTGTGTGAATGGATGTATGTCTCTGTATGTTAGCCCTGTGATTAACTGGCGACCAGTCCAGGGTGTACCCCGCCTCTCGTCCAATGTCAGGTGGGATTGGCTCTGGCTCCCCTGCGACCCTCTAGAGAAAAAGCGGTTAAGAAAATAAATGGATGGACAACGATTCAATGGCAAACAAATAGACATTTTATTTGACCACATTATGGACAAACAACATTGTAAATGTAAACTGGACCAATTTTTTGTTGTTATTAAACATCCATTTGTTCAACATTTTTCTTTTCAGTTTTAATACAAAAGGTACAATGACTGAATCGTTTCAACAAATCATTAAGTGCAACTTCAGGTTGAACAGTGGTTTAGCTTGCTTCAGTTCTCAAAGGAAAAAAACAAGATTGGAGATAAGTGTATCCTCAAATTCAGCAATCTGAAAATCACCTAAACAAAATTCATTGCTGACTACTTTGGGTTCAGTGCTAGCAATACTATGGCGCCTTAATAAGTGCATGGAAAGATTGGTTGTGTTGCCACTATATTTTACTTTGCGTACCCTGCAAACCCTGCAAACAGCGAGCGATTTATCAAGGGTGTCTCCCTTTTTACAAAAGCCAAAATATGTCCACACTTTGGACTTCAAAGGCGGCTTGAAAATTTCACGTTCTCGCTCTTCCCTGCTATTAGCCATGTCGTCTCGTCTCCTCTCTGAAATTGATGCATGCATAGTAGAATTCAAATGGATGCATCGATGCAATAGATGTATCGTTACACCCCTATTGCTTGCTATCTAAAGTGAATACCAGTTTGAAACGGCATCAAAGCATTTCGTCATTTTTGTGCCTAAAAATAGATGGTGGGACAAACAGCCATGGTGACATTACAAGGCCAACACACGTGCACGCACACACACACACACACACACACACACACACTTCACCTCAGATCGAGTACCATTGCAATGCAGTAGAGTGAGTTTTTTTCAGTGTCAGTGAAGCGTTTCTTGACAGGTCTATCCACAATTTAAATCATCATAACTCGCTGAATTTTCAAGCGCTTTGGTTTGTTACAAATGCCAGACATGTATTTATGATACAAGATACTTGGTTAAATAAAAAAATGCAGGTTTTCATACCAAAATACTTTATCTTATGTAGATAGTAACAGTAATAGTTCTATAATATATTTTAAATTAACTTACCCTACGTAATTAGTTTCAAAGTATTTAATTTTTTCTTACTGCATGTAAAATGGCTACCATGGTGTCATTTTGTTTATAATTTTGGAAATAAATGGTAATTTACATTTTAAGTCACACATTATGTATAAAAAATATATACAGTGTATCAGCAGTGTTGCAGTGTAATAGTTACACATTCTGATTTTTGTACTTCTAAAATTACGCTCTAAACACTCCAATTCACCCCGATAGACTGTCGTAATTTTATTATTATTATTATTAGTTCTATTTTATTAACTTTGGGTGCACTGTAGAGTGTTAAATTGAGTTTGGTAGTGGCTGCTAGTGGTTACTATAAGGTTGCGCTAGCATTAGCATAAGCGCCGGTAGGGTTTTCATTGAAAACATAGGGCCAACTGTTTTGATGCGCGCCTTACGGCGCCGGTGTGTGAGAGCCTTTACAGTTCTCTCATGAGTTACTCAGCACGTGGATGAAATCTGTAAACATCAGACCAACTAAATTAGGCTACCAATGTCGGCAAACATTACATCTTGTCGTTCTATATAATCATATTAATGTACGTCTTTCAGTCATTTTGTACAGAAATAACATGCCCCACGAGAAAACAGGTGAGTCACTCGAAATGGAAGGCTCTCCACTTCCTGCTTCTCTCTTAGGGATAGACAAAAAGGCACAGTGCCCTCTAGTGGCTTTAGTGGGAACATTGTGTGTTCCACTAGACTACCTATACTAAGCTTATTTCCCTTTATCTTTCTTTCTAAATAGGACATTTTACAAAAGACATCCTCGGTGGCTGAAAGTATGGCTTGAGTATGTGTAATGACAGTGGCTCTTTGGTTGGGTGGCTATGTGTCTATGGTCTCTCTGAAGCCTCTTGACAGCCAGACTGGCTTGAGGTGTTTAAAACCAGTTAAACAGTGTTAAACAGTGCTTCTTCCTCTGTTCACTCTGCACATATATTTGTTTCTTAGATACACAGATATGTCCTATTTATAGTTTGCGTCGCCATTTTTTCTGTGGTACTAGTAGGTACATTAAACAATGGCTTTGTATGACATGCAGTTATAAGATATGGTGTGAGCAGTTATAAATGTTTTTTAGTGTTAATACTAAGACTTCTGAACTTTTCACCTGATTTATTTTTGACCAATATTTGTGCTGTCTTTGACTGTCAGAATAACAGTTAAATGTAAAAGGATCACATTGTAACCTACCTCTCAGCACAGGGAGTCCGTATAATATATTATACGGACTCCCTGTGCTGTTTCTATATGTTTTCTATATTATAGAAAACATAATTGACGATGTTCTTCTAATAGACTATGTTTTTTATTCTATTGCCTTACCTCTCTGTTCATACTGTTAGATGTTTGTTTTTTTACTTTTCTACTATGGTATTATTTCTTCCAGTCAACTCCTGTAGCTTTCCTTGCCAACTAGAAAGGGGGATTCCACTTCTCAAGGTTTTTTTCCACTGTGTTTTCAGTAGTTTCCCATTTCCCATGAGAGGGCTTTGAACTAGGAGGTGCGGTTTAAGCCTTAGTCGAACTGCAACAACGTCAACTGTATTAAACAACCAGAGTTGATTTAAAAGGGCTATACACTGTCCCACACCTCTCATACCCAGGTATGGGTGGCCTCTGTGACAGAGATCAGGCCCGAGGATCTGAGAGCTGAGGACTTGGACACGTTGCCAGAGATGCTATCCTTCATGGTGACCCCACCCAGCAATGGCCACCTGGCCCTGAAGAGCGCCCCCATGAAGGCAGTGCTCAACTTCACCCAGGCCCTAATAAACCAGGGTCAGGTGCTGTTTGTTCACAAAGGTAAACGTCTGTAAAAGAAAAAAAAAAAGATTCATCACAGAATGTGACTGAAATGGAATGTACAAAAGACCACATTCATGATGATGGATATGAAAGAAAATCAAATCAAAAAAGCCATAATGCACATAGAGAAAGGCTAGACATTTTTTTATAATGCATCTCGGGTGCCATTTGTTATTCCTTCTATATCCACTAGACGACACTGTTAAGATTTAAAATGGGAATTTCTGATATTGCAGATACATGACAATGAAGGTACCAACATGAAGTGGAGTAGATTGGATTAGAAGGGAAGGTTAGATCTTGTTTACAAAGCTATAGCAACAAATAGTTCACTGCTATTATTGGAGCTCTCTTCCCCCCTGATTAATGTCATCTTAATGTTTTGACATTAAGACACACACACAAGCGCAGGAGGTTGCAGGAGAGTGTAGGAATTCTGATTGTGATATAGTCTAATCAATCACCCGAGCAAGTGGTTCAGCTGCAGTATTTTCATTTAAAGCCGTCCTTTAAATTTTTTACCCCGATTAGGCGCCATGTCTGGAGGCTTCAACTTCCAAGTGAACGATGGCGTGAACTTCAGCCCCAAACAGATCTTCAGCATCACGGCCAGCGCATTGGTGCTGAGCCTGGAGAGGAACCTACCCCTCAAGGTGTTACCGGGTAAGTGTCTCTCCTCTTAAGTGCCGCCACAGCGTCGATAGGAGAAGATCATTTTTGCTTTTAATCTTCTACGTTTCATTGACAGCATGACCAGCATCCCTATTCCCATTCAGTGGGCCTCATGCAAGAACATTTTCACATTGTTTATCGTAAATTTCTCTTCATTTTATTTTGTACGGTGAGTTAGCATGAGTTAGCATGAGTGTGCCAAACCAGATTCAACAAATGCTCCTAAATGTCAGATAACTGTGTAAATGATGAATGCCACCTGTGCGTAAATGAGCGCGCGTTCGTGAGAATTAGCATAATTAACGCCCCAATAATATCATATAAGTCTATGCGAACATATGTGTTAATTCATGTAAATGGTATCAAAGAGTTAAAAAGAAGAACTTAATAAAGGAAAGTCTATCCTTTTTAACAGCGTCAGCAGTGGAATTAAGGGTCCTGTTAAAGCCAGTGGGAGAAAGTAACGGGTGCCGTTAATGCTGTGTCACCTGAGGGTCGTACTGTCACTGAAATAAAGAAGAAATGGTTTGATGCGAAAATGGCTTCAAAAAAAATGTCAACAGGAGGGGGGTCAAGGGGAAGTCTCCATCACAGAAGTCGTTTTGCAGTTTGATTTCGTATTGATATTATAGTGTTAGCATCAATAGGCAATTTAAATGAATGATGATGTAGTTGCTCTGAAGAACAGACCAAAGAGCTCTTGACAATGGCGCCGCGGTAACCAAAGTAACTTTCCACTGCTATTACAAGGCGCGAGTCCCATTTAGAGCACTGTACAGTCTGTGGAAAGTGTAACATAACTTAACAGTCCGTGTAACAGTCTGTGTTACATACAACACTACACAACAGGTTGTGGTGAATTATGTCCATGTTTATATGTAGTGTTGTCTGCTACAATGATATTGTTAGGGTAGGCTATATAATTATATATATAATATATATTTTAAATTATAATTTGAAACAGGATAATGTCAACATAATTATGAAGTGTAATTTATATAGGATTTTCAAACTCAAAATTGCTTCAAAGTAATGAAATATCCAATCCATTAGTGAAAAAAAATGGTTTGGATAACAGTGGACTAATTGCACATGACTCCTACGACAGGTCTGGAACACTCATAATTATTATGTTCGTACCTAAGAGAAAATTCAAAATACGAGAAAATTGGTGAATGCGGCAAGTTCTCCTAAATCACTCGTACACGCCACTTACGAACAAATCTGTTCGTACAAATGGTTCTTGCATGAGGCCCAATGTCTTGATTGAACACATTTTTATGAGAAGAGGTACAATTTCTCACAAGTAATCAAAATAGTTGATTCCAAGAATATTACATAAATTCCCTCTTCTTCTTTGACAGGTCTCTGTTCCTCAGATACGATAAACACACATTATTTCTCAAGCTCTAAAATCTAATGGCCATCAAAAGATGATATATTATACTTGACTACGAGTCCCCTTCACGTGTTGGTTATTGTGTATGAGTGTGTTAACCTTTTCAACCCTAATAGCAACAGGACCCTCTCATTTCATTTGGGTCAATAATTAAGAACCTTTTCTTTGTCCAAATCATATCACTAAAGTGGCTGTTTTAATACTTCAATTAATAACGTGAGGCTAAAAACAGGCTGACCTAGCCCCGCATTTGTGTTGTTTGCAATCACATCCAGTGTAGTTCCAGTGGTTGCCCTGGCTATGCAGTACAGCATGCACTAATGCTAACCTTAGCTGAATTGACAATTGACACGCTGCTGAGCGCCCCCAGACTCTGGCTGAGCTTTACCACTGCCTCCTGTAGATTTATTAGTGCTTTGTGCTACTGTGCAAGGCAGAGCAGTGTGTGTGTGTGTGTGTGTGTGTGTGTGTGTGTGTGTGTGTGTGTGTGTGTGTGTGCGTGCGTGTGTGTGTGTGTGTGTAAGGGAAGGAAGGGATCCAACAATGAAAGGTTTTCCGATAAGGCGTGACGTTAGGCAATTAATGGGAGATAAATGTCTCTCACATTTATTTCTATTTATTTATTAATATTTCTCACAGGGAATTTCTGGGAGCTTATATTAAATTCTGATATTCAGCACTTAATGGTTTTAGACTCGCATATAGGGACATTTTTATTTACTTGAAATCATTCTGGTGTCCAACAAACACCTGATGTGTCATTTTCTACAAACATTTTCTCACAAGCTATGCAAAGGACTTGATACATACAGAAGATGGGAGGAATGGGTATTAACTTGTGTCATTGAGGACAGCATAATGACAATAGGAGAATATTAATGCAATGCAATATTAGCGCACAAAGGCTAAGACTTCAAAATGAATGCATCCTCCAACATATATGACATCACCACTGATGTCAGGTGATTATTTCTCAGATGACCATATTCAGTATAGTAGATATGACTGTATATTCCTCCCACGGCTTCAGTTCTCCTCCCACCCCAATCCAACACAACATAGTAGGAGCAAAGATTATTGTGAAAACGGCTCATCGTTTCTTTGGACATTAATGGCATTGAATGATCATGTTATTATCTGGTTAATCATAATTTAAATTAGCCTTTCACTCGAGAACAGTTGAAAGTGGTTTGGTATCTGTTTTAAAAATGACAGAAAATGTTGCTCATTTCCACCATCCCTGTGTAGACAATTATTCATGCTAAAGTTGACAATGCAATTAAAGCTACCAAGCCTATTTAATCAACTTCACATGGCTGCAGGAGGCAGATATGGACAACTAAGTTCACACATGCTGATGAAGGATGACTTCTTTGGCTATACAATGTCTCACTGAGCGCCTACCCGCACATCTATTCCTGTAGTTCATGAAACATGGAAATCAATGACCCTTCCTTCCTCTTCCATTAGTAGAGAATGTTGCTAAAGAAAGAGGGAAAGAGCAAGAGAGAGAGAGAGAGAGAGAGAGAGAGAGAGAGAGAGAGAGAGAAGTGGTGGGAGTAAGCAGAAAAGTGATGAATGACCCATCGTGTGCCCTCACTCCCCTTATTCTTTCCTCTCCATTATTCATCAGTTGACTTGAATCTTCATTAGTAGCAGTGAAGTTAAGGGTCTTGAGTCGTACAAAGATAAGATAAAATAAGATAAGATAGACTTTATTGTCCTGAAGGAAATCTGTCTTGAACATGTACAGTATCAGCTGTTAAAAAAGAGGTGCATAAAAATATAATAAAACATGAATAGACCTGCTGCAAGTCATTTCCCTTGGTGTCATCCCGGAGATTATTCTGTGTCTCATTTCTCCCTGTGGAAGCTTGCTGAGACCAGCGCCTGCAGGGAGCTCATTCATTTTAATTCCTTGTTTACATTTTATATGACACCACTGTGCTGTAGTTTGTTGGTGGTTCAATTTAAAAAAAAAAGAGTCTGTGAAATGTTTCCTATGGATTTAATTTGACATTTCAAAGGACTCTCATCCGTCTTTCCAATCTTGTTTAATTTTGCGGAGAAAGATGTGAGATTTTTCCAGAGGAAAAACTAACTTTGTTCTTCAAAGCATCCACATATAATACTTAACAATGTGCAGCCAAGCAGTTATACAATAAACAAATGGAATACATGTTTCAACAGTGGAGAATCGACCATTAAAGAAACTACAAAATGTTGTTAATTCATTTTTAGGGCAAGTAGGGCAGATAAATCTTAAAGCAGTTTAAAGTCTTTCCTTGACGATTTATTGGTGGCCTGCCAAGGTAAATGTCAAGACACAGCCAATTGGTTGAACTGATCATTTTTCTTGTTCACATTCAGGGTCTTCAACACCAATCACAACGGAGGATTTGCAAGCAGTGACCAATGACAACAGTAGAACCACAAACCGAAGCATTACTTTTAATGTGATTCGTCGTCCTAAACTGGGGAGGCTGGTGACAGTGCAGCCTGATAATTCTACCCTGGATATCTCCACTTTTACACAAGAAATGGTAAAGGAATGGCTGAATAATAATCTATATGAAATATAATCCTATATTTTAATTTATATACTTCCTAGTATGAAAAATTACACAACATTATAACTTTGGAGATTGTCAGTATAGAGATAATATTGCCCACCAGCCCTGAACGAGACTTGACCCCAATGTTATGAATAATAAATACAACTTCCCGTCTTGCAGTATTGATCACCTGAGGCTTTGATAAGACATGTGTACTGTAGCTGTTTTAGCATAGGGTTGCATTTTTATTTCCTCTTTTTGAAATCATGTTCTTTGCTTACTGTAGGTGGACAGGAATAAAGTTGTCTATATTCAGATGCCAGTAGAGTCGGTGGGATGGGCAGCCATGGATTCAATGAGCTTTTCTGTCACATCACCGCCTGCCTCTCTAGACACTCAGAGCTTCAAAATAGACATTTCGTATGAAAATGGTGGGCCTGAGCAGAAGACAGTACTCCTTGCAAACACAGGTATTGATAAACTCTTGTTCATCGTATATTGATTATAATATTGATACTTGTTGTTAACCTTTGTTCATGATTTTTTTTTAAACACAACTCCAGGTGCTGTTGTAACGGAGGGGGGAAGTGTTGTTATTGACAAATCAAATCTGGATGCTTTTAACCTCATGTCCAAGCTACCAACCCCTCAGCGAAGCTCCCATGAAGTTTGGTTCCAGGTCAAATCTCTTCCACAACATGGTGTCATTGTGGTAGGCGAGAGAAACATCACCAAGGAGAAACCAAACTTTTCCCAGTTCATCGTCAACAAGTATGGCATCAGCTACAAGCATGATAACTCGGAGACCATACATGACTTCTTTGTCTTCGACGTATGGGTGAACCCAAAGGGCAAATCTGCACAGCGCCCTATAGAGAACACTGATGTTGTTGAGGAGCAGTTTAACATCACAATAATACCTGTGAATGATCAGCCACCAGTTCTGAAGACCAAGGCTCCTAGCTTGAAGGTGTTACAAGGTGATAAAGTGGTCCTTGGGCCGGAGAACCTTCAAGTCGAAGACCTGGACAATCCTTCTGATGAGATCAAGTTCTCTGTCATAAGCAAACCTAACAATGGCTACCTTGCTCTTGAAGGAAGCCTCAATGATTCTATAACTGCCTTCACTCAAGCCCAAATTGACAGTGGAGGTGTTTACTTCATCCATGATGGCGGTTCTGCCTCAGGAGTGTTCTATTTCAGTGTTACTGACGGCCACCACAAGCCGGTCTACAAGCTTTTTAATATCAATGTGAAAGCAATCACAATAACATTGGTCAACAACACTGGTTTAAAACTGGAGCAAGGTGCAACTTCAGTTTCGCTGAGCCTAGACAACCTTGCTGCTGCAACCAATGGTAAAAACACCACCATTCACTACAAAATTACACGGCCTCCTTATTTTGGAAAACTCCTAAAGACGAGTGAAGAAGTGACTCAGTTTGACCAGGCTGATTTACAGACTGGAACATTGCTCTACCATATGACATCTCTTTCATCTGGGGAGGACAGCTTTGAATTCATTGCCTTCACTTCTGAAGCCAATCTGACTGATCAAGTGCTAAACGTCACTGTCGAACCTTTGGTCACATTAGGTAGAGGGGTAAGGATTCCTAACGGCATTGCCGTCACAATGAGTACTTCCTTCCTGGATGCCTCTCAGCTGGCTAATGTTAGTGATAGTGAGCCTCTGTTTCAGGTTGTTTCCCAGCCAAAATATGGGAAGGTGGTTCGAACAAAACTGCTAAATTCAGGGAGAGCTTTACTAACAGAAACATTTACATTGGAGGATGTGAGGCAGGGGAAGATAGCATTAGAGCTCAATGCCAATATGACTGGGATTCAAGAACTTAATGACTCACTGGTGTTTGTCCTAAAAGCTGCTAATATCCAGCCTGCTAAAGGGGAGTTCCACTTCACTGTTGTGCCGTATGATTCAACATTTTTCTCCACTACAAAAAGTCCCACGTTGACCACCATTTTTATCCCTTATTCATCAAACCAAACTCCCAGAAAGGGAATGGCTATGCCAGCCTTGTCCACAACCTTCCCTTCCACCATGCGAACAAGCAAAAACCAGCAAAAATTCAAAGGACGTAACCGCTGGGGGAAGTCGAACAGAAATAGCTCATTTGGTACGACTCTAGGTAAACCAACCCAGAGAACAGTAGAGATTCCCTACCGGAACACACCCGTCCGTGTAGAGTCCTATCCACAGAAAAGCTCAAACCCCCTTTTGGTCATCTTGCCACTGCTGGCCCTGTTGCTCCTCGTAGTCATCTTTGTAGTGCTGGTTGTCTTGCTTCGACGTCACAGGCGGAGGAAGCAGAAGGCTGTGACCTCAAAGCCCCCACCTTCGCCGGACCCCTTTGGCACTCAGTCCTATCAGGGCCAGCCTCAGACAAGCACAACAATTCCCACTGTAACCGTCACTCCCTTGAGCCCCAGTTGCCCCAATAGCCCTGTTCTTGATAGGCTGCTGGCATTAAACCAAAGCTCGATTTATAACACCCTTGATTCATCCGTACCTACACGTTCTTGGACTAACGATGAGCCAGTAGCATCTTCCGAACTCATTAGAACCCCCAATCCAAGTCTTCGGAAGAATCAGTATTGGGTATGATGTCCCACCAACCATTTTGATCATGTGGTAGATGATGGTTTGGTTGCAGCTTAAGGGGGAGGAGCCTCTCACCCTGTTATGTTCTACAGTATACTAGGATTACAGTTTTTCTCAATTGCTAACACATTTCTCGAAACTAAGCTCCATTTCTCAAAACTCTAAACACAAATCCGAAACTGCACACTCAACTCCCCAAACGTCAAACTTCCAGGTCAAAACTGAACTCTCCACTCAAAACCATTTACTCTTGCTGAAAAACTAAACTTTGCCTTCACATGTCACACAATAGTCCAGAAAAACACACACACACTACAACATAGTCTT